>JAJOOS010020140.1:0-37793 GCA_029582725.1 Solanum chiquidenum | reverse complement strand
CAATAGCTAAAAATTTAAAATATTTTTAAAATCATATAAAAATTTCAATAACTTCTCAAATTCCATAATATGACATAAATTAAAATAAAAAAATATATATATATTGGGCCCCGTGCTGGCACGGGGTCCTATATCTAGTCATTTTACAAAAGTAAAACCACAAACAAATAAGGCTAGTTACTATATATTTAGTTTTGATGAACAAAAAATAATCTAAAGATATATGACAACTTACCTTGACAAAATGAAGTTTAGGAGTTCTTTGTCTAATTGAGAGTAAATTCCTTTCAACAATTGTAAGGGAGAAGTTTAAAGTCAATAAAATTTTAAAGTGATCAATTATAATTAATTTAGGACTTTATATAATTTTTAAATAATGAATACATCCGTAACTTATTTATTTAGTTGACTGCTTGAAATTTAAAATTTAAAATTCAAAATGAATTGGTTAATAATTATCCAATCCTAATTTTTAGCAACATGGCGAAGGAGTTTTATAACTCCCTATTTAATTGGATAAATGTTCTTTTTGAAATAAAGATTAATTTGTTTTTGAAATTGTAATTTTGCAAGCGTAAAATTTTTATTTTTTTTTACTGTTTGCAAATTTTATATCCATAATTTTTTAGTGTTTGCAACTTTTAACTTCTTTGTCTTTTGACATTTTTAAAAGTTAAAAATTAGATAGATATAGATATATAGATATTGAGACTAACGCTTAGATTATATTAATTACTAATATATTTCTTTGGTACAAAATAAATATAATTTTTATTAGTTTTCTCATCGAGGATTTTATATATAAATGAATTACTCTTCTTATTATATATAAAATATTAAAAATGTTTTGTGTTCTTAAAACAAAATAAATAGATAGTGAAAACTTTGTAAATCCTAGCTTTAAAAAAAGAAGATAATTGAACTCCAATATTTTTTTAATCTTTTCAAAATACAGTTATTCCTTAATTTTTAGAATTGATTTAAAATTATTTTTTAAAATAATTTATTTATTTAAAAATCTACTTTTTCAGCATTATCTTAAATATTTATCATGAAAGTAAATTTTCAACTTTTTTTGAAAAATAAATTATTTTTTTACTAATTTCTAAATTGGATTTAAAAAATATAAAATGTGTTTTAAAAAATGTTGATAGTTTTCAGTATTTGTGTATTGGCATGTGTCTATTTTTATTAGAAATTTTGAATTTATAATATTTTATTAGTTATATAATATTTAATTATTTATTATTTAAAATTCTGAAAATTTGTGGCGCTGACATGTGTCATTTTTTCTTCTCCTATTATTATATATAGATAGATTGTTATTATTAAATTAAAACAAAGATTATCATAATAATAATCTTAATTATTAAATTAATTTAAATTCCAAAAATAAAAATAAAGTTACAAGCATAAAAGGTTTTTTTTTTTGCTTTTAACTTTTACTGCTTTTTAAAAATTCAAAATTTGTGGTTACTTTAGTCTTTTACTGTTTTTTAATTTTATATTAGTATTGCAATTTTTTATAATATTACAGTTTTATAATAAATTCAAATTCTATCGATTTTAAAAATTACATTGATGATTATCTATCATATTAGTTATTATTTTGAGTCGGCCGATGATATCTACTTAGTACATGTTGCCTTGTACTGAGCTCTACTTGTGCTTTTCTTTGTTTTCCTTTTGTGGAGTGCAGCGAGTGTACCAACGACTTTGACTTGCCCTCAGCTCTAGTCAGTCTCCAGCACCTCAGGTTCCAAGGTGAGCTATTCATTCTAGTTCGTGTTAGATTCTCTCGATCATGGCATGATGTCATAAGTTTTCAGACATAGACTACTTTATTCTTTATTTTGGTGTATTTGATACTCTTAGACTTATTATTTGGAGATTAATGTCCTTGATCTAATGACTTTCAGGTTTTGGGGATAATATGTAATAGACTATAGAGGTTTATTTGATTAGTTACTTTAATATGTTTTGAGCTTCCGCATTATTGTTGTTATTCATAGTTGAATTATTGATAAAATTTGGGGTTGAATTTGTTGGTTCGCTCACTTAGGAGGTTAAGTGTGGGTGCCACTCATTACTAATTTTGGGTCGTGACAGCCGGACCCTATATTTTGATAAGAAATGTAGGCAAGAGTATGCGTTAGTACAAAAATGTACTAAATATGATGGCTAGCATAAACAACATAAATATAATGGTTAGTCAATATAAACCATACGCATAATCAAGCACATAAATCATCAACATCATCATAAAAGAGGAATATTTTTCAAGCAACCTCTACTTAATCTTACTCAAGACTTGGGTCATTGTCACGACTCAGGGGTACACCCCTAGACGTAATGTTGCACCCAAATCGCACACACAAGTGCACGTGGTTGTTCAAGTATTAAAGTGACTCTTTTTAAGAGTCGGATATCGTACCCACAAGGACTTATGCTTAGAATCACTCAATTTCTCTAACTTTCAGCTTAGCACAAGTATTATCAAGATTTCAAAAGTGATTTATTTCCTAATTCTAAGATTGTAACAAAATGTAACAAATGCGATTCAATTTCAAGGGTTTAACAACAATGATTGGGTAAAGTCCAGGGCTGTAGCTTTTATTAAGATTCATGCAATTAATATCATTTAAATGAGTTTATATCAACTATCAAATCAATGAATCACAGGGTTAAATGTATGATCATGGTCTCTCGGCCTCTAATCGCCTACGATAAATAACACCCTAACTACATCGTTGAGCGGGGATAGGATGTATTAAGTACCGAGCATAACGATTTCTTCCTGTATAGTGACCCAAGCATGGTTTCTAGGTATATCCCTATCCTAGATATAAATTAACCCTAGTTATTTAGAATTAATCATGCTCCTTATGTCCCACGTTCTATCCTCTTATTCCTCTCCCGAGTTCAGTTTGGACAATAGATTTATTTCAATGGTGATCAGTCACGAAATATGGAAAGCAAGAGCATAAGAAAGATTCATATGATAATTGACACTAGCCCAATGAAAAATTAATAGATTACAATCATCCTGTAGCCACAGCCCTAGAACTAGGGTATTTAGCTACTCATAATCACGAATCGATCAAGCAATGTTCAAGAAACATAAAGAAATCAAAAAGAAAAAAGGTTAGGAAAGAATCCTAAAAATGGTGAAAACATTCTCCCAAGTCGTCGTTCTTCGAAACCCAGAAAAAGAATAATAAAATAAAATAATGACCTATTTATACTAAAAGTCGAAACGGCCAAAACTAGGACTCAGAGGCGCGTTGCGGAGGCACCCTCTTATTTCGTTCTGAGACAATTTCCTCTTCTCCGCTACGCGGGTACCCCACGGAGTGTCCTGCCTCAAAGTCGTTTCTCGCTAATTAAAATGTAAACCCTCTCCATGACGCGGAGTCACCTCTATAATTCGATTTGCGAGAAAATGCACTCCTCCGCGATGCGTCTGCTACACGGAGGACTCTGCCTCAATTCGACTTTTCACGAACAAAACTAACATTCCTCTTCGCGACGCGGAGAGGATACAGAGATGCCTCAATTGATATTTCTTCACTCTTCTTCCTTGCTTCCTTTTGACGGCTCTCATGTGTTCCCCATTGCTCATTTTCGTGCTCGTTTCTCCAATTAAGCTCACCTACACAACTAATCATGTTGGTTAGCTCATAAACAAACAAAAGACTTGATAAAACTATAAACAAGCACATATTGAATTCAAACTTAGCTTAAAATATGGGCATTATTAGATTTCTATGCATATAAATATGTCTAAGATCACTACCCCACACTTATAGCATTGTTCGTCCTCGAACACTTACTAACTACTCCTAGACCTAGACTCACTACTATGGTATTTGTGCATCCACTACTTTCTTCCAATGATCTGTAATCAGTTAACACAGGCATGATTTCAATCAAAGTATGCATGACTCCTGTAATTGACTTGACAACTTTTAGAAACCAACGCATTCAACAACAGGTGCACCATTATTATCACCTATCCTTCATACAACAAGTGCCCCTCACTCCAACGAATAGTCCACACACTCAGCTCAGCAAATTAAATATACTTTAAGGACTTTGCAAACAAGGTATGCTCTCACTCAACAACAACATCAAACATGTATGCACTGAGAACCATAAGCTTGCCCATTATGTACATCTCTACTAATAAAGTGTGTTATGCTCAAAATCAAATAGGACTTGATTCGGTTGTAATGTAGGCTTAGGGTAAAGGAGGATTCGTATAAATAAAATTAGTGACTTATCCTCCTAATGCACCATATTCAACTTTCTTCTTACATTCACAATTTTTCTTTTCGTTGGCCCCCTCTTTCTTCATAGGTGTCCACTAGTGTTACCCAAAATTTCTTTTTACTTCTTACTCGCCCCTTTATTTTATTTTTTAATATTTTTTTAATTTTTTTTTTGACACTCAACAATAGCCACCCTTGACTTAGAGATTTCTCTCGAGTTAAGGTGCACAATGCCCTTGTAAGGGCCAGGGCCATCATTAAGGTAATCACTAAGTTAGCCACCTTCAACTTAGGTTTCCCTTAGTCGAAGTGCACAATGTCCTAAGGACCAGGGCCAATCTCAGATTCACACTCATGGGGTATCATTTTACCTCCACTTTTTACTCTTCCCCAACAGCTAAACATTTCCACCCTATTTACTCTTTCCGTTGTTTTTACTTTTCCTCCTAATATAGTGCATTAGGGCTTAGGATCAAAGCTAACGGTATCAATAAAAAGGGATTAGGCTTCATTATGTGGGTTAGAACAAAATCAAGGCTAAAAAGGCTCGATTGGGCTATACTAGGGATATTCTTTTTGAACAGGCTAAAATTTCAGACAATTCAAAGAAGGCCTATTATCATCTTCTAAACACAATAACACTTGTATTTCGCTTTAATAATAACTCGGGAAAGTTCTAGACTCAGATGCATTCATGGATAGCACAAAAACTCACCTCTCATGGCATAAGTTATACTCATGATGGATCAATCACAGCAACACAATCAGATCATGCACAAGATTCAAATTAAGCTTAAGTTGCATCATTCAAATCATATACAAGAATTTAACTGCATTCATACATCAATGTCAAACATGCTTTTCATACATATTCCTTTCGGAATTTCAGCTTCAGCATAACCCAACCTAAGACTCAAATGACGAAATCGCCCTTAAGACGGTCGCCATCCATCTATCATTGTGCGACGTGATTCAACTACGACTACTGACTCAATCCTACAAAGACAAAATCTTTTTGTATTTTGTACGGTTCAAAGGTACTATCCTTGGCCAAAGAACCAAAAACAATCTGCAAGGAACCCAAAATAAAACAAACCAAAGACAAAACAGAAACATACTCTAACAATGTTCATCAACAAAAATATATACAGACCAGATATGTTTTTCGCCCCTCACCCCACACTTATACAATAGCACTGTCCCTAGTGCTTTACAAAAAATCAGAATAGTTCAAGAGGTAAGGTGAAAACACTCCCTAATCAGTCCTCCATAGCATCACCCCCTACGACCTCATCACCGGCCTGATCTAGGTCAACCTCCTCATCGAAGTCGAACTTCACATCTGAGCTAGTGTGCACGTGCTCCTCATCGATCGGAATATCAATATCGATTGGCTCATGAAACTCAGGACCAATGCCAAGTATTGTCTTGGCATGGTCATTCAGCGGGTAGCGCCTCTCGACCTCGCCCAACTGCAAATTAGTAGAAGCCCAACTGCCATTCTGATAGCGCAATATCTCTAAGCCATACATCCTTGCCGTAATCAACTCATCGCGTCGATGGCGCTCAACAGTGGAGAGAGTTTGGCCAAACTCAGTGTCATGCCCCTTTGTTCGAGTAATGTCCACCGGTGCTTGATATAGGGGTGCCATGTAGTCCACATGCTCTTCAGGAACACCTGCAGCACGACACATTTTTGTAATCAGACCACCAAAAGCATACTTGTGGCCTTTGTGCACCCGAGCCTTTAGCATAACAGATTTCACAATAGCACTGATGTTCAGCTTTGTGCCAGTCATCAAGGCATAAACCATGCACACCCTATCGCGAGTGATATCAGTGTAGTGTAGACCCAATATCAAACAGTTCATGACCACCTTCAGCCAAACGCATGTCTCCCAAAGCATGTGAGCATAGGGAAGAGATTTGTGATATCTCTTCCCACTATGCTTAGTCCATTGTGCCATGGACTATGGACCACACAGAGTGTGTTGGATGGCCCGATATGGAGAGTGTATGTTCAACCCTGTCAGCACAAGTGGATCCGTGTCATGTGGTGTACCCAGTATGCCATTTATACCTATGGGAGTGATGGGTACATTCCTTCCACGCACCATTACATAGTGGGATCGTGCCTCGGGAGCCTAGTTGGCGTAAAACTCACAGACCATGTGCAAGTTGCACTCTGCCTGTTCAGCAAATATGAACTCAATCCCTAGCTCCCCAATCTGCCTCAGGATCTATGGAAACTCACACGCCAGGCTGTCCCTATCAATAAAAACATCAAAAAAGTAAGTGGCTTCAGTGTGTGTTTTATACCATGCCTTCCCTTCCTTAGTTACAGCCTTAACCCCGAACCGCCTGGTTTGGCCCTTTAGAACTGCAGGTGCGGGTGGGATATTCCACTTCGGACACGTTTCTTGTGGCTCGATGTGGCTACTTCTTTGCCGGGTCTTTGTGATCTCAACATGATTACCTGCAAAATGTAACCAAGTTAAGCCCAAAAAAAAAACTACAGAACAATGATAAACTTATGGGTGGTGTGCGCACACCACCCCATACTTAGTTCAATGTAGTCTCATCTTAGGTACTCAGACTTCCCAAAAATGACCAACAACATACTTAAGTAATTACCACGTTCATCAAAACGGATAGGCATCACAATATCAGTTACAACCACGCAACAATTAAGTAGTATTACTCAAGACTTCACACAAACAAGATAGATCCCTAAATACACACTATCACCTAGCCAACATCGCCTAGCAACAATAACCATTCACGCATTGATCGCCAAAATAGTGTCTACTCAAGAATTTGACACTATAGGTATCCAATTTGCAAGGAGAGCATACTTAAGCACTTATTAGACCTTACTAGTCGAGGCATTCAAACCCCCATGCTTCCTCTAAACCAACAGGTACAAAACAATCAGAAAATTCTACTCAAGATTTCGAACTCCAATAACTTGATAGTTTAGACAACCAATCTCAATCATGCATAACCCATTCCTTTAACCAAACCTATGCAAGGAACCACCCACCTTCAAGCAAAATCCACAACATCATTCAAGCGATTTCACCAACTTACCCCCAATCCACAATGTCAACCAATCACAGTCACCACATGAACCCATAACCCATATACGAGTAACTCGAAGTGTATCTACTCAAGAATTCGAACACAACGCAGCACAAGACATACCATAGACTCACCTCTCTCCAGCAAATTCAAATCAACATACAAGAGCATACATGCAATAACTCAGAGTTCTACATACCAAACCACTCAAATTTCGATGAAACGAGTAGAAAAATACGTACCTTAGCTGATAGAGAATCATGAATTTGAGAGATAAAGTTTGCAGATGCCTCCACATTATGAATTTAAGATGAACAATTACAAGGGAAGGGGAAGGGAAAAAAATAATCAAGGTTTGGTGGGTGAATTAGTGTGGATTGAAGGGTGAATTTGGGGATTAAAATAGATTGGGTTGGATTATTTCTAAAGGAAATGGGTAAAACCCGTTTATTTAATGAAACTCAAAATTGACTTACCTGGGGAGTGACGCGGGCATGGCACAGAGTCCTCTGGAAATTTAATTCCAGGCGAGGCCACGATTCATCCCTTGCCCTGCGATGCGGGGCTAGCACGGAGTAGCCTACTTCTTGACGTACACACTAAGTCCCCTCGAAATTTAGGGGCCCTCTCTGCGACGCGCTAGCTACACGAAGCATTTTGCCTCAAATTGGAAAATTAATTCCAATTTAGGCAGTGGCTCCGCGACGTGCCATGGGTCAATGATGCTTATCGTGACCAACGACACTAACCTACGATATGAGTGTCTATGATCGTCGATAGTATAGTAACCCAACTAATGGTTGGGGTCCTGTCCCAAGGGAGTGGCTTTGAGAATTAACAGAAAAGTAAAATTAAACTCTAACTAGTCGTAGCTAAAGACATTAACGAACCAAAACATGGTAAATTAAACGGGGTGACACGAAAGTGTCAAATATCAATTGTGGGTTTTGTCACAAGTAGTAAAAATAGCAAATATTAACAAAAAAATCAAGTATGGGGAAATGTTCTTGGGGTGTGACCGCAATACAAGTTGAGCTAAGTAGTTGAGTACACGCTTTTGAAAGGAAATTTGTAAGATAATAGTGACTAGGCTAAGCTTTAAATGGAAATAAGTTCCCTCTTGGGCAACTTACCCCATTTCAAATGCATTCCTCTCGAACACCCATTTGCCGCATGAAGGCCAGCCTACGCCTTACCCCACTCTCTCTCTCGAGCAGAGTGTTAGGAAATGGGACTAGGGCTCACCCTCTCGGGCTGAACCTCATGTCGACCCACTCCTTAGGCCATCAGTCTAGTGGTCTTGGTTTTGCGACGTCCCTCTCGGGCAAGCCGAAAACACATGGGTGGCTTTGTATTTGCAACTACAAACCATTTAGATTAAACCACAACCACTAGGTGAAATCACCATTAAAATACATCTAACCTATCAGCAAGCACCCACTTCCAACTTGGGGAAGATGAAATCTTTATTTCTTCAAGTGTCCCAAAAACCCTCTCTAAACTTGAGAGAAAAAAATCCAAAAAGTACTATTATATTCTGGAAATTAAAATAAATGTTCGACTACCTAAAATTAATAATAAGTTCAATATTTATAGACTTTAGAAAATAGCGCTGGCGGATCTTTCGGCGAAGTGAGTTGATATAGCCGAATGACTTTGACGACTCGCCCTTCGTCTGTCTCATCGCCGTTTCATCCTTGCCTTCAACATCTTCATGTTCTAGACCATTGGGCGGTATAGTACTACTTCGCGGAACTATTCGGCGAAGCATTGACTGCTCTTTTCATCACCTTTTTTATCCTTCTCCTTCAAGGCTTCGCGTACTGGAACAAAGGGCGGAGTAAATCCCTTCGGCGAATCGCCAAGTGTGCTTGGCGATGCTCGGGCTTTAGCTTCTTCGTTCTTTTCAGCCTTTTTGTTCCTTTTTTGCGCCTAAGTGTCCATGCTTTCACTAAAACTTCAAATACCTGAAACTTAAGAGTTTTCTTCATATATTTAGACAAAATAAGCATTCGAGGACACTATTCTTATCAAAATAAAGCCCTAAATGAGTCCAACTTGTGGACTCATCAACACCCCTAACTTAAACTTTTGCTTGTCCTCAAGCAAACTCAAGTTCAGCCGTTCAAAAAGGGTTTCTCAAACAGTGCTCCACAAGACTCAATCATGAACATACACAACAAGATGCAAATTACTTATGCAAAGTTAACTGTGTACTCAAAGATTCAAGTTGTGATACACCATTATCAGAGATTCTCGTGCTCACAATACTTGCTACTTGTGCAAGTTCAAGCTCAAGAAAAAGTATCTAAATGCCCTCACATGAAGAATGATTCCATATTCACACACAGAGGTTAATCAATTCAAGATCAGGAATCAGATGGAACGCTCACACTAAAAAAGAGGAACACAATGCACGTTTTCACCCATAGGTTTGCCCTTATTTTCCTATCGACTTTTGATTCGGCTTACTCAAGATAAAAAAAGTCTTTCTAAGGCTTGTAATGGGGCTGAGTGTAAAGGTATGGTCATTTAGGCTCAATGACTTTATCATCCTCGTGAGATGTGGTATTCTCAAGGCATTCCCTTCTTCTCCTTTATCAATTATTTTTCTAATGCTTCTAAGTCACATGTTTATTCACCTTCATGGATTGCTTGGAAACCCGATTTCTTTCGTACCTTATTCCATAGTTTTTTTTTTGAATTGAATTGAATGGGTTTCCACTTATGCAATTTCATGGGTTAGGGGGGACTTTTTCTTGCACTTCTTGACTTCTCCTTTTCCTTTTCACCACACCCCCAACTTAGGCTTTTGGCCTAAGTTGGCTATTCACTAAATCACAAATTAAGAGGATTGTAGATAGTGGGTCAAGTAAGGTCTAGGGTTCATCAAGGTTCTTCCAAAGAATGGTAAGGCTCAAAGGGTGTTCAAAAGAGTTTCACACTCACGGGTAGGCCACAAAAGAGGTATATGTCAAATTTGGCTTACACTCTTTAAAGTTGCCTAAGATCATTTCAAGAGGACACCTTTCTAAATCAATCAGACTAACATGGCAAATTCTAGGTTTATTCATGCATGGTTCAAAGCAAGCTAATCACACAAGGCATATACACTTAAGTCAAGCAAGACTACACACTTTCGCTAGTGTGCAATGATCATAACAAGAGAATCAATTCGATAAATGGCTAATCACAACAAGATGCAAAGAGTTCATATATTGTCTATACAACTTCATTTGGTCTCATCATAGCCATACATTCATGTTCGTTCAATTGAGAGCACTATTCAAGTAATCGGTATTGATCGAAACCGAGACTTAAATTTTTGCAAAAGAACAACCATATTCAACTCATGAGGGGTGGCCAAAATGTGCAAAAAATTCAATTTTTTTTGGAAGGGTCAAAATCATCTTGCAATTAAAAGTAAACGGAGCCACGAGCTCAAACATCCACAGAAAAGAAGTAATTAACACAACTATAAACAGACAACCCAAATGTATTCAAAACATGAATCATAAACAACACACAAAAGTGTGGGCCTCAACCCACTACAAATAAAAAGCAATTTGTCCTCAAATGCAAGTAATGAGAATCCAAAAGTAGATGTAAGCAAGATTGAGGGAAGGATAGAGAAAGGTCCTGTCTACGCAGTCTCTATATCTGCTGGGTCATCATTGCCCGAAGTAGTCTTAGATGGAAAAGCAGTACCAGATCCACTGGGGGCTGCTGTGGATGTCTCGGTCGGGGATGTCTGGATCACCGGTTGCATAGTTGTCTCTACTAGATCTGGAAGATCTCTGAATATGCTCGCATGTTGGCTTTCTCTTATCTCATTAACCTGTGCTGCTATCAAATCCTCGTCGGTTTCTGCATTCGACTCTGCCAGTGCTGCACCGTCCCCTTGCATATTTCTGATGGTGACAATAACATCCTTATCATATGCCCTCTCTATAAGTGAAGTGAAGTCGATAGACTTAAGGTAATCTACGTCCTTCTTCAAACTTGTAATCTTGGGTTTTAAAGCCGTCACCTCAGAGGTTTACCGCTGTCTGCTCTCACAAGCCATAACTCTTACTGTCAAGGCATCAACAGAAGTCTGAATGGGATTAAGTGCTACTAGTATGGCCCAGTCAATCATCTCTTGAACAGACCTTTCCAGTCGGGTAGCTCTCACATCATCTGAATAGGCCAATTGCCCTATCTTCAGGATCATGGCCTGAGTGATTCTGGCAGGCTGGGAGGATGAGGAAGCACCTGGAACCTGTGAGGAAGAAAAAGAAGGAGCTAGTATACCTGAGGGCTCAGAGACCGGGGTGGACGAAGGTGTTTCTGCTGATAATAAGTTAATATTGACCTCTGGAGAATTATCTGCTGGGGCTGCTCATTTCCTGTCATCCTCCTCTCGTGTAAATTCAGCCTCTATACGCTGGATATCAGTGGAGGAAGATGGAGTGACCTCTATATCGCTAGCAGGATCTCGGGGTACTCCAGCATACCGACATAATTCGGTGACCAGAACAGGAATGGGCAGAGACGTCTATTTGGCTCTCATGGACATCTCCTATGAATCTAGTAGCCTTAAGTCGATCCACCTCCTAGCCATAATATACCCAAGGAAAGTAGCCTTAGGATGCGACAGAATGGACTAGTTCTGGGATGGCATGATAGTGCTGCTGATGAAACCAAACCAGTATCGGGAGGCAATGTTTATGTCCCTCATCTCAATCTGAGCTCCTATATCCATCCACCTCGGGGTCGTGTTAGAGATCATCGGAGCTAGCCAACCCTTCAAGTCATCCAGAGACTGAGCAATAGGAAAACCTTGGTAGGGCAGTACCGAGTGCAGCGGTTGACCCAATACAACATTAATATGCTCACTGTGACACTCCACCTCCTTGCCTCTGACCATAACCGACTTCACCAATCAGAACTCACTAGCCTTTTTCTTATTTTTCGGGACCAACAAGCTAGGTAGAATTCCTGAACCCAGGAAGGGATGTAAGAACCCCGTGGTCTAGTGAACTACTCAAACTCGTGATACCTAAGCATGGTTCTTGGGGAAGATGAAATCCTTCTTTCTTCAAGTCTCCTAGAAACCCTCTCCAAACTTGAGAGAAAAATATCCAAAAAGTACTATTCTATTCTGGAAATTAAAATAAATGTTCGACTACCTAAAATTAATAACAAGTTCAGTATTTATAGACTTTAGAAAATAGCGCTGGCGGATCTTTCGGCGAAGTTAGTCGATATAGCCGAATGACTTTGGCGACTCGCCCTTCGTCTGTCTCATAGCCATTTCGTCCTTGCCTTCAGCATCTTCACGTTCTGGACCATTGGGCGGTAAAGTACTTCTTCGCGGAACTATTCGGCGAAGCATTGACTGCTCCTTTCATCTCCTTTTTTCTCCTTCTCCTTCAGGGCTTCGCGTAATGGAACAAAAGGCGGAGTAAATCCTTCGGTGAATCGCCAAGTGTGCTTGGGGATGCTCAAGCTTCAACTTCTTCGTTCTTTTCAGCCTTTTTGTTACTTTTTTGCACCTAAGTGTTCATTCTTTCACTAAAACTTCAAATACTTGAAACTTAAGAGTTTTCATAAGATATTTAGACAAAATAAGCATTCGGGGACACTATTCTTATCAAAACAAAGCCCTAAATGAGTCTAATTTGTGGATTCATCAGTCAACATACTTGATCCCTACACATTGTAAGCTTAAAACCCATTAGTAACAACACGATGGGTTGCCTCCCATCCAGCACCTTAGTTTTGGTCGTGGCACGACTCATATTTTTATATTTTTCTGAATATATCATTTTTTTACTAATTCCTATGAAATGAAATAACTAATCAAAAGAAAACAAATCCTTACTATTACAAGGGTTCACAGGTTGCCTCCCGTGTAGCGCCTGATTTAACGTCGCGGCATGACCTATCTCATGACTCATTCGTCATTTAAGGTGAGCGCTTCAAGCTCACGATCCACATCATTTCTGAAATAGTTCTTGATCCGTTGCCCATTCACAAGGAAAGTAGAACTCTTGTCCTTTTTCCTTAGTTCCACAACACCGTATTGGGTCATCCTCAGCACTTCAAACGGACCACTACACTTAGATCGAAGCTTTCCAGGGAACAACTTCAACCTTGAGTTAAACAACATCACTAGTTGACCAGGCTCAAAGGTGCGTGACACAATATGCTTGTCATGCTACCTCTTGGTCTTCTCTTGTAAAACTTAATATTTTCATATGCGCGAAGCCTGTACTCTCCTAACTCGTGTAGCTATGTTATTCTCTTTCTTCCGGCTAACTCAGCATCCAGATTCAGCTTCTTGATTGCCCAATATGCCTTATGCTCCAATTCAGCCGATAGATGACACACTTTCTAAACACCATTCGATAAGGAGAAGTCCCTATCGGTGTCTTTTATGCAGTCCAGTAGGCCCACAATGCATTATCTAGCTTGTCAGCCCAATCTTTCCTTTGGGAATTCACCGTCTTCTGGAGAATTTGCTTGACTTCCCTATTAGACACTTTAACTTGCCCACTTTTTTGGGGATGATATGCTGTAGCTACCTTGTGTCTCGCCCCATATTTGGCTAACAGATTATGCACTGAATTGTTAATAAAGTGCGTACCTCCATCATTGATCATAGCCCTTGGAGTTCCAGACTTGGTGAAGATGTGTTTTCGGGTGAACTTCACAACCACTTTTGCATCATTCGTTGGTAGTGCAACTGCCTCCACCGACTTAGACACGTAGTCCACTACGACTAGGATGTATTGATTTTCATGGGATGATGAGAATGGTCCCATAAAGTCTATCCCCTAGACGTCAAAGATTTCCACCTCCAATGTATTGCTCAATGGCATCTTATGCCTTCTCGAAATGGTGCCCATCCTCTGACACTGATCACAACCCTTCACAAACATAACAACATCTTTAAAAAGAGTAGGCCAAAAGAAGCAAGATTGTAATACCTTATGTGCAGTTCGTTCGCCCTCATGGTGTCCACCATATGGTGAAGAGTGACAACTCTCCAACACTTGTGCCACCTCCTATTCAACTATACACATTCACATCATTTGATCCGGTCCCTTCTTGAATAAGAAGGGCTCATCCCATATATAGAAGCGCGCATCATACTTCAGCCTCTGCTTTTGATGTGTGGAGGCCTCGGGTGGAAATAAACCACTCACCAAAAAATTTACAATATCAGCATACCAAGGCACTTGAGCAAGGTCTAAAGCAAGCAATTGCTCATCAAGAAACTCTTCACAAATTTTCCCCTCATTTGCCACATGCGATGAATCTTCCAGTCTGGATAGATGATCATCTATCTGGTGCCCAATTTCCTTCCTATATCTTATCTCTAGATCAAACTCTTGTAGTAGCAGAATCCACCTAATTAGCCTCGGCTTGGCATCCTTCTTGTTAAACAAATATTAGATTGCAGCATGATTAGAGTAGACTATAACTTTGGTTCCCACCAAGTATGATCCGAACTTATCAAATGCGAAATATAATGCCAGCATCTCTTTCTCAGTAACAATATAATTAGATTGAGCTGCATCAAGTGTCTTGCTCGCATAGTAGATGGAATGGAACATCTTATCTTTCCACTGCCTAAGCACTGCCCCAACCACTATGTCACTGGCATCACACATAAGCTCGAATGGAAGCTCACTTCTCATCAAAAACAAATTTCATCTCTTTCTCTAACAGGCTGCACATGGGTCTTGCAGTCTTAGAGAAGTCCTTGATGAACCTCCTATAGAATCCAACATGTCCTAGTAAGCTTCTAACTCCCTTCACTGTGATGGGGGGTGGCAACTTCTCAATAACCTCTACTTTGGCTTTGTCAACTTCCAGCCATTTTTGGAGATCTTGTGCCCCAACACGATTCACTTTCAAACCAGAAAATGACACTTCTCCCAGTTTAGCACCAGATTTGTTTCTTCACAACTAGCAAGAACTCTATCAAGATTAATCAAACAAAGTTCAAAAGACTTACCAAACACCGAGAAATCGTCCATGAACACTTCAACAAAATCCTCCACCATATAATGGAAGATTACCATCATACATCTCTGAAATATGGCCGGGGCATTGCACAAGCCAAATAGCATGCGCTTGAACGCATACGTGCCATACAGGCAAGTGAATGTAGTCTTCTCCTGATCCTCGGGTGCAATAACAATCTGATTGTACCCTGAGTTGCCATTAAGAAAGTAGTAGTATTCCTGACCTGCTAGCCTATCTACATTTGATCAATGAAAGGTACCAGATAATGGTCCTTTCTTGTGGCGTCACTCAACTTTTTGTAGTCTATGCAAATCTGCCACCCAATCACTGTTCTTGTGGGGATTAACTTATTCTTCTCATTAGTCACCACCGGCATTTCACCCTTCTTAGGCACACACTGTACTGGACTTACCTATTTACTGTTTGATATTGGGTACACAATCCATGCATCCAACCACTTGATCACCTCTTTTCTCACCACATCCTTCATCAATGGGTTTAGTCTTTGATTCTTATCATGACCAACGACACTAACCTACAGTACGAGTGTCTACGATCGTCGATAATATAGTAACCCAACCAAGGGTTGGGGTCGTGTCCCAAGGGAGTGGTTTTGAGAATTAGTAGAAAAATAAAATTTAGTTGAAACTAGTCGTAGCTAAAGACATTAACGATTAAAAATATTGTAAATAAAAAGGGGTGACACAAAGGTGTCTAATATCAACTAGGGGTTTTGTCACAAGTAGTAAAAAACAACAAATATAATAAAGAGAACAAGTATGGGGACAAGTTCTTGGGGTGTGACCTCAATACAAGTTGAGATAAATCGTTGGGTATATGCTTTCGATAGGAAATTTGCAAGATAATAGTGACTAGGCTAAGCTTTAGATGGAAATAAGTTCCCTCTCGGGCAACTTACGCCGTTTCAAATGCGTTCCTCTCGGACACCCATTTGCCGCATGAAGGATATCCTACGCCTTACCTCACTCACTCTCTTGAGATGAGTGTTAGGATATGGGACTAGGGCTCACCCTCTTGGGCTGAACCTCATGTCGGCTCACTCCTTAGTCCATCAGTCTAGCGGTCTTAGTTTCGCGACCTCCCTCTCGAAAAAGTCGAAAACACATGGATGGCCTTGTATTTGCAACTACAAACCCATTAAATTAAACCACAAACACTAGGTGAAATCACCATTAAAATACATCTATCCTATCAGCAAGCAAGGCCCAACAACAATATCAACACATACTTGCTAAATCACACCCCAAGAATGGGGTTTTTTAGCCACACATCAAGAAATAGCAAAATACACCTAAAATGATACTAAAATAAAATGGGTATAAGGAATTAAACCTTGATTTAAGCAAAGGAAGAAGAATGGAGAAGATCCACTTCCAACTTGGGGAAGATGAAATCCTTCTTTCTTCAAGTCTCCCAAAAACCCTCTCCAAACTTGAGAGAAAATATCCCAAAAGTACTATTCTATCCTGGAAATTAAAATAAATGTTTGACTCTTAAAAATTAATAACAAGTAGTATTTGTATACTTCAGAAAATAGTGCTGGCGAATCTTTCGGTGAGGTTACTCGGCGATTCGCCCTTTGGTGTAGTTCGTCACCGGCTTGCACTAGCCTTCAGCATCATCGTGCTCTGTGTCATTGGGCGACTTAGTACTGCTTCACGGAATTGTTTGCCGAAATGCCGACTGCTCCTTTCATCGCATTTTTTATCCTTCTCCTTTAAGGCTTTGCGTACTGGAACAAAGGACGGAGTGCGTCCCTTCGGCGAATCACCAATCATGCTTGGCGATGCGCAGGCCTCATCTTCTTAGTTCTTTTCAGCATTTTCGTTCCTTTTTGCGCCTAAGTGTCCATGCTTCCACTAAAACTTCAAATACCTAAAACTTAAGAGTTTTCATCAGATATTGAGACAAAATAAGCATTTGAGGACACTATTCCTATCAAAATAAATCCCTAAATGAGTCCAATTTGTGGACTCATCAACACCCCCAACTTAAACTTTTGCTTGTCCTCAAGCAAACTCAAGTTCAGCCGTTCAACAAGGTGTCTCAAATAGTGCTACACAAGACTAAATCATGAATGCACACAACCAGACTAAAATTTACTTATGCAAGGATCAATTGGGTACTCAAAGATTCAAGTTGTGACACACCATTACCAAATATTCTCATGCTCACAATACTTGCTACTTGTGCAATCAAGCTCAACAAGAAGTATCTGAGTACCCTCACATCAAGAATGATTCCATATTCACACACAGAGGTTAATCAGTTCAAGATCAGGAATTAGATGCAACGCTCACACTCAAAAAAGAGGAACACAATGCATGTTTTTACCCATAGGTTTGCCCTTATTTTCCAATCGACTTTCGATTCGGCTTACTCAAGATCAAAAAGGTCTTTCTAAAGCTTGTAATGGGGATGAAGGAAAAGGTATTGTCATTTAGGCTCAGTGACTTTTTCCTCGTGAGATGTGGTATTGTCAAGGCATTCCTTTCTTTTCCTTTATCAATTCTTTTTCTAGTGCTTCTAAGTCATCTTTTCATTCACCTCCATGGATTGCTTGGAAACCCAATTTCCTTGGTACTTTATTCCACACAAAATATTTTTTTTCCTGAAGGGTTTCCATTGTTCTGCAACACCAGGGGTTAAGGGAGACTTTTCTTGCACTTCTTGACTTCTCCTTTTCCTTTTTACCACACCCCAACTTAGGCTTTTGGCCTAAGTTGGCTAATCGCTAAACCACAAATCAAGAGGATTATAGGTAGTGGGTCAAGTAAGGTCTAGGGTTCATCAAGATTCTTTCAAAGAAGGGTAAGGCTCAAAAGGTGTTCAAAAGAGTTTCACACGCTCACAGGTAGACCACAAAAGAGGTATATGTCAAATTTGGCTGACACTCTTTAAAGTTACCTAAGATCACTTCAAGAGCACACCTTTCTAAATCAATCAAACTAACAGGGCAAATTCTAGGCTTATTCATGCAAGGTTCAAGGCAAGCTAATCACACAAGGCATCGACACTTAATTCAAACAAGAACACACACTTTTGCTAGTGTGCAACGGTCATTACAAGAGAATCTATTCGATAAATGACTAATCACAGCGAGATGCAAAGAGTTTACATATTGTCTATGCAACTTCATTTGGCCTCATCATAGCCGTACATTCATGTTCATTCGATTAAGAGCACTATTCAAGTCCTCGAGATTGATCAAAACCAGGACTCAAAATTTTTGCAAAAGAATAGCCACATCAACTCACGAGGGGTGGCAAAAATGTGCAAAAAATTTAAATTTTTTCAGAAGGGTCAAAATCATTTTGCAAATAAAAATAAACGAAGCCACAAGCTCAAACAATCACAAAGTAGTTTTTTAAAAACACAATTAAAAATAGACAACCCAAATGTACACCAAAACACAAGTATCCGAAACAAGCAAAATAAGGTGGGCCTCACCCCACCACAAATAAGAGTGTTTGTCCTTAAATGCAAGTAATACAGAATCCAAAAGGCAAAGTAAAGAAAGACAGAGAGGTAAATAAGTGATCTTGGCTATGCAGTTGCTCCATCTGTCATGGCATCAGTATCCGGAGTGACTACTAGAAGGACCAGCTCCACTACATCCCGCAACAGGAGACTTTGCCAAAGAAGCTTGCACATTAATATTTATCATGATCTCTTCAGTCTCGACTATGTCGACCACTGTAATTTCCTCAAATATCTCTTCGTCAGTTTCTACTTCTGATTCAGGATCAACTGTATGCTCCATTCCAGTTCCATATCCTGTGGCAGTCTGAGGCATTTAGGGCGCATCTGGAACTTCCACTGTTCCAAAGATCATGGATATATCAGTGGAATTTAGGTAGTCCACATCTTTCTTCAACTCTGCAATGGCGACCTTTAAGGATGTTACTTCCTCTGTGGCTCCTTGATCGTGCTCACACACTACTATTCTGGCCTCTAGAATGGGGTTTTTTAGCCACACATACTTGCTAAATCACACCCCAAGAATGGGGGTTTTTAGCCACACATCAAGAAATAACAAAATACACCTAAAATGATACTAAAATAAAATGGGTATAAGGAATTAAACCTTGATTTAAGCAAAGTAAGAAGAATGGAGAAGACCCACTTCCAACTTGGGGAAGATGAAATCCTTCTTTCTTCAAGTCTCCCAAAAACCCTCTCCAAACTTGAGAGAGAAAATATCCCAAAAAGTACTATTCTATCCTAGAAATTAAAATAAATGTTTGACTCTTAAAAATTAATAACAAGTTTAGTATTTATAGACTTCAGAAAATAGTGATGGCGGATCTTTCGGCGAGGTTAGTCGGAATCACCGATTAACTCGGTGATTCACCATTTGGTGTAGTTCATCGTCGTCTTGCACTAGCCTTCAACATCGTCGTGCTCTGTGTCATTGGGTGACTTAGTAATACTTCATGGAATTATTTGGTGAAACGCCGACTGCTCCTTTCATCGCCTTTTTGATCCTGCTCCTTCATGGCTTCGCGGACTGGAACAAAGTGTGGAGTGCGTCCCTTCGGCGAATCGCCAAGCGTGCTTGGCGATGCGTATGCTTCAACTTCTTCGTTCTTTTCATCCGTTTTGTTCCTTTTTGTGCCTAAGTGTCCATGCTTCCACTAAAACTTCAAATACATGAAACTTAAGAGTTTTCATCAGATATTGAGACAAAATAAACATTTGAGGACACTATTCCTATCAAAATAAATCCCTAAATGAGTCCAATTTGTGGTCTCATTAGTCTCTGCTGATGGTGTGCACTCGGCTTATGCCTTTTCTATATATATATTTTATGCATGCACAACGCGGGACTAATTCCATGGATGCCATCCATTTGCCACCCCAAAGCTGCTTTCCTCTTCTATAAGATTATCAATGTTGCTTCCACCTGTGCATCAAACAATGTTGCAGACAAAATAATCGGTAAAGTTTTATCTTCACTCAAAAATGCATACCTGATGTGGGCTGGCAATGCTTTTAACTCCAGCTTGGGTGCTTCTTCAATGGAGGGTTTGGGTGGAGGACCCAACACCCTATTTAAAGGCTCCCATTAATCTCCAGATGTACCTATAAGTGCCACATCAAGAAATTGCATAATTTCCTGTGCCTCAGCATCCCCATAAATATCATCCCCTACTAACACTCACTCTAGAGGGTCCTTAGATGCAATGTAGAGAGCCTATGCCTCAAGATCTATCACTGTTATGGCAGACAACTCCTCATACACATTTGGTAGCTTTAATGCTTTATACACGTCGAACACCTCCACTTTGGCATGTGCTCGCATAGTAAGTTGTCCAGCTGCTACATTTATTATAGCCCACCCAGTAGCTAAGAAATGTCTTCCTAAGATGAATAGGACCTCAGGATCTGGCTCAAAATTCAACACAACAAAATCTACTAGGAAAATCATTGATCCCACTTGCACTAAAACATCCTCTACAACTCCCTCAGGCCTAGCTATAGATCTATTAGCCAATTGTAAGATTATGGTAGTAGGTTTAGGATTACCCAACCCCAACTTTTTGTACAAATAAGTTGGCATCAAATTTATGCTAGCTCCTAGATCACATGATCCTCGCGCATGAATACTCTGCCCTATAGTGATCTAAATCGTAAAGCTACCCGAATCTTTCAGTTTAGTGGGCAACCTATTTTGGATCCTGAGCTGCACTCTTCAGTAAGTACAACAGTTTCATATTCAGTCAGCCTCATTTTATTCACCACAATCTCCTTCACATATTTTGCATACCTGGGTATACCCTGTAAAACATCCACCAATGGCAAGTTAATGTGAACTTGTTTCAAACGAGAAAGGAACTTACCAAAGCATTCATCCTCCTTCTGTTTCTTGAATTTTTGAGGGAATGGAGGAGGTGGGTTCACTATTGGTTACACTCTTTCTTCCTGTGCAACAATTTCACCCTCCTTGGGTTCGCTTTCTTTATTCACAGTTTCAATGTTCCTTTTCTTAGAAGCTAACTCCTCCAATTTTAAACCACTGCGAGTACCTACCACGTTTACCTGCTTAGGATTTGGATCTGTATTTCTCGGCAAACCTCCTTACGGTCGTGAGTTTTGGGCACTAGCAAATTGCCCGAATTGCTTCTCCAGATTCTGTGTAGCCAACTGATTATTTCTAACATCAACAGTTAATTGGGCTTGATCATCGATGATCTTTTTCAGCATCTCCTCCATGCTCAAGTTACTAGACTGCTTATTAGGCTACTCCCGTTGGGCCTGTGGCTGGTACCCTTGTGCATTTCCTTGGGGTCTATATTGATTTTGGCCTTGACCCTGATTTTGATTTCCACCACAAGAAAAGTTCAGGTGGTTGTGACAACTCCGATTGTAAGAGTTTCCATAATTTTGCTGGCCTCCTCCTCGTTGGGCATTACCTACAAAATTAACAAAGTTCGGGTTTGCACCACATACCTCTGCACTATGATCACCACTCCGCAGATCTCACACCAAGATGGTGGTTGTTGAATTGCATTTACCTGCGTGGGCTGGTATCCCAATGCTAGATTGCTGAAGTGGGTGTTCATCATATTCTGCATAACAACAATTTGTGTAGTTAAGGCAGTCACGACATCTACCTCTAGCATACCTGCAGTTTTCTGAGTCACAGGTTTCACTCTTCCTCCGTTCCATTCGGGGTTGCCCTGTGAGATCCTGTTTAGCAAGGTGAATAGTTTAGCATATATCTTCTTCAAAGCCTGACCACCTGCAGCTGAATCAAGAAGCATTTTGGTGTTAAGATCCAATCCTTCAATGAAGGTATGGACCAACATCTCATTTGACTGATGATGATGTGGGCAGCTCATCAACATTGATTTAAACCTGTCCCAAGCTTGGTACAAGTTCTCTCCCTTTTTTCTGTCTAAAACTCAAAATATCACTTCTCAACTTACCTATTTTTTCAGATGGAAAAAATCTGATGAGGAACTTCTATGCTAGATCATTGCAGGTGGTAATTGAGTTCGCGGGCTATGAGTTTAACCATCCTTTTGCTTCCCCAAGTAGAGAGAAGGGGAATAAAGTGAGCCTCACGTAATTCTCGTTCACTCCAATAGGAGTGTAAGTATCACTAATCTCGAGGAAGTGTTGAATGTGTAGTGTTGGATCCTTGTGCGGTAGACCAGTGAACTGCCCATTAGTGTGCAATAGTTGCACCATACTCTGCTTCAGTTCAAACCTTCCACCAGCTGCAGGTTTCTGAATGCATGATGTCACATTGGTGGTTCGTGGGATTGCCACGTCTCTTACCTTTATCTCAGCCATTGTTTCAGGTTCCTCTTGCTCAACTCTTGTTACTGGAGATGTAGGTTCACTAGCAACAAGAGGGACCAGTTAAGTAAGTCATCTTAGACTTCTCCGATAATGAACGAATCTTTCCTGTTCCGCTAGAGGCGATACTAATCCTTGATCGTCGTCCAGTTTGAAGTTCCAATACAGCCTGCAACAATGAGATGCTAAGATCAAGTTGTCAACACTTGCTTTTTAACTTCAGATATTAGAAAAAATCAAATAATTTCTAATTCTAAAGTCCCCGGCAGTGGAGCCAAAAACTTGTTGCATCCGAATCGAACATGCAAGTGTACGTGGTCGTTCAAGTATTAAAGTGGCTCTTTTTAAGAGCTGGGTATTGTACCCACAGGGACTTACACTTAGAATCACTCAATTTCTCTAACTTTCAGCTAAGTACAAGTATTATTAAGATTTCAAAAGTTATTTATTTTCTAATTCTAAGATTGTAACAAAATGTAACAAACGCGATTCAATTTCAAGGGTTTAACAACAATGATTGGGTAAAGTCCAGGGCTGTAGCTTTTATTAGGATTCATGCAATTAATATCATTTAAATGGGTTTATATCAACTATCGAATCAATGAATCACATGGTTAAATATATGATCATGGTCTCCCGGCCTCTAATCACGTACGATAAATAACACCCTAACTACATCGTTGAGCGGGGATATGATGGATTAAGTATTGAGCATTACTATTTCTTCCTGTATAGTGACCCAAGCATGGTTTCTAGGTATATCCCTATCCTAGATACAAATTAACCCTAGTTATTTAGAATTAATCATGTTCCTTATGTCCCACATTCTATCCTCTTATTCCTCTCCCGAGTTCAATTTGGACAATATATTTATTTTAATGGTGATCAGTCACGAAATACAGAAAGCAAGAGCATAAGAAAGATTCATATGATAATTGACATTAACCCAATGAAAAATTAATAGATTACAATCATCCTATAGCCACAACCCTAGAAGTAGGGTATTTAGCTACTCATAATCACAAATTGATCAAGCAATATTCAAGAAACATAAAGAGATCAAAAATAAAAGAGATTAGGAAAGAACCCTAAAAATGGTGAAAATGTTCTCCCAAGTCGTCGTTCTTCAAAACCCAGAAAAAGAATAATCAAATAAAATAAAATAATGACCTATTTATACTAAAGTCAAAACGGCCAAAACTGGGACTCAGAGGCGCGTCGCATATTCACCCTCTTATTTTGTTATGAGATAATTTTCTCTTTTCTGTGACGTGAGCACTCCATGGAGTGTTCTGCCACAAAGTCGTTACGCGCTAATTATAATGTAAACTCTCTCCGTGATGCGGAGTCACCTCCATAGTTTGATTTGCGAGAAAATGCATTCCTCTGCGATGCGTCTGCTACACGGAGGACTCTGCCTCAATTCGACTTTTCACGAACAAAACAAACATTCCTCTCCACGACGTGGAGAGGATACGGAGATGCCTCGAATGATATTTATTCACTCTTCTTCCTTGTTTCCTTTTGACTTGGCTCTCTTGAGTTCCCCATTGCCCATTTTCGTGCTCATTTCTCCAATTAAGCTCACCTACACAACTAATCATATTGGTTAGCTCATAAACAAACAAAAGACTCGATAAAACTATAAACATGCACATATTGAATTTAAACTTAGCTTAAATATGGGAATTATTAGATTTTTAGGCATATAAATATGCCTAAGATCACGTAAAATGGCGTACTTGACCCCAAAGGGGTCTCATACAAACCCTTAGCATTATCATAACATAAGATAATTGAAAACTACGGGAAAATTTAAACTTCTTTAAAACCATACAATCCAAAATATTTTTTTATAAGCAAGTGAAAGTCTTTACTACTCATTTGTCTCAAACAATCTATTAAAATTCTAGAATAAAAGTTTAAAATTCTAAAATAGAAGTTGATGAGTCCGCAATATGGACTCATTTAGGGAAATATTTTGATAGAATTAGTGTCCTTAAATGCATATTTTGTCTCAATAATTGATGTAAACCCTTAAGTTTTAGGTATTTGGATTGAGAGACAAATCATGGACGTTATCAAGAAAAAAGGAACAAAGCGGCTGAAAGAATGGAGAAAGGATGCCCTGAGGATTGCCTAATCCATTAGGTGAGTCACTGAAAGGCCCTAAATCCTGCCGAATGTTCCAGTGTGCTGAGCCCTGAAGGAGAAGGTCAAGTCTGCGATGAAATGGAGCAGTCGGCGCATTGCCGAGCAGTTTTGCGAAGCAGCACTCTATCGCCCAATGCCTCAAAATGTGAGAATGCTGAAGGCAAAAGTATAAAGGTGATGAACCAGACCAAAGGATGGATCGCCGAGTGTATCGGCGATCCCGACTAACTGCGCCGAATGGTCCTACGTAACACAAATTTTCAAACACTATAAATACTTGTTTAAATTGTTAGATCAGACATCAAACTTTAGAGATAAAATTTTATTTTTGAGACTTAGAATATTTTCAATTTTAGTTTTTAGAGTTTTTGGAGACATTGAGCTTGAAGGCTTGAAGACTTCCAATTCCAAGAAATTGGAAGTGGGTGTTGGAAATTCTTCATCCTAGACTCATTTAAAGTGAATATAAATCATACCCAGTTGATGTCATCTCAATTCAGTATCATTTTCTTCCCTTTTTCTATGTCTAGCTAAAACCCCAATTCTTGGGCTGTGATTATGTGAATATGAGTTAAATTAACTATTGGGTCTCGCTTGTTGGTGGTTTATTTGTTGTTTAAGTATGATTTCGTTTAGTAGTTGTGTATGAACTTAATGGAATTGTGGTTGCAAATATGATTTCATCTTAGTGTTTTTGGCTTGTTCGAGAGAGAGGTCGTAAAACTAAGACTGCTAAATTGATGGCCGATGGTATTGGGTCGACATAGGTTCAACTCGAGAGAGTGAATCCTAGTCCTTCTCCCACACATTCAGCTCGAGAGAGTGAATGGGCTAAGGCAGAGGCTGTGCTTACTGTGGCAAATTGGTGTTCGAGAGAAACTAATTTGATTCGGCGTAAGTTGTTCGAGAGAAAGATTACCCCCACTAAAGTCTAGCCTTGTCATAAATACTCAACAATTTACTATCAAAAGCATGTACTCGATAGTCTAGTTTAACCCGTATTCTTATCACATCCTAAGAATCTCGTATCCCTATCTCATTTCCATATATTTTTGCTCTTTTTAGTTGTTAATTAATACAAACCCCCATTGATAATTGACGCTTGCGTCACCCCTTAGACTTAGTATGTTGTTATTCGTTAATATTTATAGCTATGACTGATTAGAACTTGCTTTTACTTTTCTATTAACTCTCGAAACCACTCCCTGTGGGAACGAGTTGGGTTATATCACTACACGCAATTGTTGGCACTTGAACCGAAGTAGTGTCCTTATACACGAAGTAAAAAAGATGCCGCCGCTGCTGGGGAGTGGTGTTATTTGAGAATTATTTGTTTAGTATAATTTTTGTTCTTCTTAGTCGTATTTTGCATACTTAATTTTTAGTTTTGTATTTTGCATGTTTGAGCTTTGAAACAGAGGAGGTGAGTATGTCAAGCAGTACTCGTAAGCAAATGGAGTTTCCTCCATTAGAAGTAATGATGTTCAGGGATTGCATTCTAACCTTCAAACAATTAGAAGGTGAACATATTCACCAGGCATGGGCAAGGTTTAAATCGCTTCTGATTCGATGACCCACTCATGAAATTCCTAATATAGTCCTCCTGGACTGCTTCTACAGAAGTCTTGGTCCCCAAAACAAAGCATTGGCTGACCAACTCATTCCGAGTGGTATTACACTGCAACCTTATCCGATAGCAGCCTATCTGCTTGATCTCCTAGATGAAGAAAACGAAGAAGTAGAGAAGGACTTCATGTTGGCCGCACTGATGACTCAGATGGATGAGTTGACCAAAAAGATATTGGAGATTGAAGTCCAATGCAAAAGGAAGGACAAATATGTCCCCCCTCATAAGCGAAGAAAGCCCAAGGACAATGAGGGTAAACATGTCAAAAGAATGCTCTCAATCATTTTTAACAAGGTAAGTGAGCATGATAGGGTGCTGGAAGAGATGAAGGAGAACATCGAAGTGATGAAACAAATGATTGGTTCTCATTACAGATCCATTCAGCTGCTCGAGAATCTTACTGGTCATGTGATACCTCATCTCCATCCACCACAAAGCAGGGGGTTGCCAAGTGATGTTTTGGCAAACCCCAAAAGTGAAGTTTAGGTGTTAACTTGCGTCGTTCCATGACGTTAACTAAGGCGTTGTTTGGGAGGCAACCCAAAACCCTTAAATGCTTTAATTTTGTTTTAGAAATAATGGTGTTTTGATTTTGTAGGTTGAAGTGTAGATAGTGTTTAGAAAGTGCAGGTTGGCGAACATAAGTCCAGTCGGCGAATCGCCGAGGAGGTCGGCGGCACCAACCCAACCCACAGTTAGACTCAAGAAACTCTCACATCAGAGTCTGTAACAATTGGCGAGCACATAAAATTATTGGTGAATCACCGACTAGATCGGCGATCTCGATGTTAACCGCCGTTTGGGACCTCACTTTGACTGAAGGTCCTGTAAAACTCATCGAGGTAAGTGACAACTCAGCGCGTCACCGAGTAGATCATCGAGCAGTACTAATGTCGCCGAATGGATGCGAACTGGACAGTTATTTATGGCCAAAGGTTTTAGAATTTCAAACTCTTCACTTTCCCTCGCTTTTAAACTTCATAAACTCACACCAAGTTTGTATTTTAAATACTTTTGCATTCCATAATTATTTTGGTTGATTGATTCTTGCCCGGAGTTGGAAAACCTTGCTGCCTAGCATCTCAAATTTATATTGTTCGGCATAAGAGGTTGGTTTCCCGAATCCCATGTTTATTTTTATCACATTTTGTACTAATTTGCAAATGATCTTATCTTAGTGATGTGTGTTGTGCCTCTTTGATCTTAGTTGTTCTGAATATGCCTATTTTTAAACTTAATAATCTTGCCCGTATTGTTTTGATCATCAAATGCCCGTAATTTTGTGTCTCAAATTGAGCAAAATCTTTTGGGGTATGCTTGCATGTTGGTTAGATTGGTAGGGTGAAGTCTGAGTATCCCGTATTTGTGCTAAATGACATAAATTGCACAATGATAGAGTGGGTGACGCCATTCTTAAGGGCAAAAGGCATCAAATGGCCAAATTTGAAAAAACTGGGAAAAATCTGAATCTCCCAGGGTGATGGGTGTTATGGGTCTGAGCTTAATTGTACTAGTGCATGCTTTGATTTTGTTTTCAGGGGTTGCGGGGTTGAATTCGAGGAGTTGGGTGAAAATAGGCACGTTAAGTTGTTTAGCGAGCTGGGTCAAGCTCGCCGAACCACTCGGCGGTTCGCCTAATGTCTCCATCTCGCCCTTAATTTTGTGCTTCATTTGATTAACAATTTTGTAACTTTCGGCGAGCAACCTGATGTCACCAAAAGCACTCGGCGACTCACCGAAAGTCTTCTTGTTCGCCCTTGTCCGCACCCCTGAAACCTTGTTGCACTGTAACATTTGGCGGACAAACCCTTGCTCGCCGATAGCTTTTGGTGATTCATTGAAAGGACATTCCTATCGCTGGCTTGCTATAAATTTTGAGCCAATCCCTTTGGCGAACCCGATCTAGCCCGCCAAAGAGATTCGGCAATTCACCGACTTGATCAGTGAGTCTGTCTGCAATTAATTTTGTTCGCTTTGAAGTGATTATCTATTAAATTTTCTCCAATATTTTGTAGATATGGTGTGAAAAAATCTGGATAGGACACCCTAGAAAAAAGCACGGGGAGTTACTATAAACGAAGGGGGATCAAGTCCTCCAAAGTAGAGAAGGCAAGAACTTCCACCGGGAGACAAAGGAAAAAAAGAAGCACACAACTGAGAGAGTGGATGTTAACACCGGGCTGATTTTTCTGAGCCTGAAGACGAGAAACCTTTGATATCCAGAAATGAGGAGATTCGAGCTAGATCTCAACCTACATCCACCAGAGTTCCCTTAACTGCCACTTCTCCTGCCACAAAATCAGTGCTAGCTCATGAACCTCCTGTGACCCCTGTGCTCCCTGTCATTCCTCCTCCCAGGCTTCTAAATAGATTGAAAGGAGATGGGTTACAAGCTATTCTCGAGGAGAAATTACTTTAGACAGAAAGCTTGGATGAGAAGTATCCAGATGTGAGGGAGACCCTTCATTTCCATAGGTTCGAGCAGTTCACTAGGCCCCGAGACCCCTATATTTCCTCTTGGGTTCACGAGTTTTACACATCTTATGGTGATCTGGTTCCCAAGAGCAAGAAGAATGCCCGTGAGTTCAGATTGATTAAGGCGGTCATGGTCCGATGCAAGGAGGTCGAGTGCAGCAGTAAGTACATTAATGTTGTACTAGGTAGAGATCTGCACTCCACACACCCGTATGATGGATTGCCTGTTGCTCAATCCTTGGATGATCTAAAGGGGTGGCTGGCACCTTTGATTTCTGATACCACCCTGAGGTGGATCGAGGTGGGCGCCTCTATTGAGAAAAAAGATTTGAGTATTGCTACCCAGTTCTGGTTTGGCTTTATCAGCAGCACCATTATGCCATCCCAGAACGAGTCTGTCCTCCACCATTCTAAGGCAGCATACCTAGGGTCCATCATATCCAGGAGGCGCATCGACCTAGGACTGCTGATTTCACAGGAAATGTCCATGAGAACCAAGCAGAGACAGACTTCCCTGCCATTCCCGGTCGTGGTCACTGAGTTGTGCAGATGTGCTGAAGTACCTCAGGATGCTGCGAGAGATATTGAGGTGACCCCTTCTTCCTCCACCGACATCCGGCGTATTGAGGCTGCGAGTACACACGAGAGGAGGTTGACGGAAGGAGGGCAGCTCCAACAGATATTTCTCCAAAAGTTGATGTTGATTCGTTACCTATAGAGGCATCTTCGCCTATTTCGGCCTCTGGGCCATCAAGTACTTCTACCACTTCTACTTCTTCACAGATTCCGGGCACTTTCACTTCGCCCAAATAGTCAAGATTACTCAGGTGATGATCCTGAAGATGGGGAATCTAGCCTATTTAGCTGATGTGAGAGGGACTCGATTAGAGAGATCCATCTCTGGAATGATTGAGAGTGCTATTTTGACAGCACTGACCCTTCTGCGGGCTTCTGTTGATGATCTGGCTACTAGAGTCACAACTTGTGAAAGCAGATAGGGGGAGACCTCTGAGGTTCCATCTTTGAAGACCAAAGTAGCAGATTTAAGGAAGGACATAGACTATTTAAAGTCTATCGACTTCAATTAATTGATTTAGGATGCATATGACGTGGATGCTCTTGAGACATCGGGGATTCCTCAGGATACTACCGGTGATGCACACCGGGATGAGCCAATAGTTGAGGAGTTGGATGATGAAACCAACGAGGAGAAAATTGGGGTACAAGAGAAGAACATATTCAGAGATTTTCCAGAACTTGCGGGGACCTCCATAGCTGTCTCTAGTGGAGCTGTTGCTTATGAGGTGATTTCGGGCACTGATGCCCAAGTTCAGACTACTGCACCGTGCATTGAGGCCAAGATAGATGGAGAGACTACATATACATGATCCATTCTTTACTTCCCTCTCTGTCTTACTTTCTTATACTTTTGGATACTTTACTTCATTTGCATTTGAGGACAAATGGTTTTTATTTGTGGTGGGGTGAAGCCCACCTTTTTTGTGAATATTGATGTTTGTGTTTTGTGTATATATTTGGGTCGTTGTGCTTAAAATTGTATTTTACACTATTTTTAGCAGATGTTTGAGTTTGTGTCTTCTTTTGTTTTAAATTGTAAATGATTTTGACCCTTCCAAAATTTTCGCCAACTCTTGTATGTACTTGAATATGGCTGTTCTTCAGCAAATTTGAGTCTCAGTTCTGATCAATATCGATTACTCAAATATTGCTCATAATCGAACAAACATGAATGTGTGGCTATGGTGAGACCAAGTGAAGTTATATAGTCAATATGTGAACTCTTTGCATCTCGTTGTGACTAGCCAACTATCGAATTGATTTTCTTGTGATGAACGTTGCACACTAGCGAAAGTGTGGAGTCTTGTTTGACTTTGGTGTTGATGTCTTGTGTGATGAGCTTACTGTGAACCATGCATGATAACACTTAGAATTTGCCCCGTTGGTCCGGTCGACTAAGTAAGACTATCTCTTGATATGATCTTAGGAAACTTCGAAGAGTGTGAGCCAATTTGACATATACCTCTTTTGTGGCCTACCGTGTGAGTGTGTGAACCTCTTTTGTACACCCCTTGAGCCTTACCTTTCTTTGGAAGAAACTTGATGAAAACATGACCTTACTTAATCCACTACCTATAATACTCTTGAACTGTGGTTGATCGAATAGCCAACTTAGACCAAAATCCTAAGTTGGAGGTGTGGTGAAAAGAGAAAGCAAGTCAAGAAGTGCAAGAAAAGTCCCCTTTAACCCATGGTGTTGAGAAAAATGGAACCCCTCCATAAAAAAAAAAGAGAGAAAAGAAAGAAAAAGAAAACGAATGAAAAAATTGTGGAATAAAGTACAAAATAAATGGGGATTCCGAACAATCCATGGAAAGTGAATAATGGGATGACTTATGAGCACTAAAGAAAATGATTAACAAAGAGGAAAGGGAGTGTTGTGAGCACCACATTTCACGAGGATAAAAGTCATTGAGCCCAAATGACCATACCATTACACTCAACCCCATTAAAAGCTTGAAAAGACCTTTTTGATCTTGAGTGAGCTGAAACAATTGTTGATTGGAAAATACAGGCAAACCTATGGGTGAAAGCATGCATTGTGTTCTTCTTTGTGAGTGTGAATGTTGCATTTGATTCCGAAACTTTAAATTGTTAAACCATTGTGTGAGAATATGGAATCATTCTTTTGTGTGAGGGCATTTGATTTCCTTTGTTGAGCTTGAACTTGCATTTGAAGCAAGTATAGTGACCTTGAGAATCTTTGATAATGGTGTGTCACAACTTGAGTCTTTGAGTATACAACTGATCCTTTCATGTGTAATTTGTGCCTTGTTGTATACATTCATGATTGAGTCTTGTGTAGCACTATTTCAAACATCCCTATTGAACTACTGAACTTGAGTTTTACTTGAGGACAAACAAAAGTTTAAGTTGGAGGTGTTGATGAGTCCGCAATTTGGACTCATTTAGAGCTATATTTTGATAGAATTAGTGTCCTCAAATGCATATTTTGTCTCAATAACTGATGTAAACCCTTAAGTTTCAGGTATTTGGATTGAGAGACAAAGCATGGACACTATCAAGCAAAAAGGAACAAAGCGGCTAAAAGAACGAAGAAAGGATGCCCTGAGGATCGCTTAATCCATCAGGAGAGTCGCTGAAAGGCCCTAAATCCTATCGAATGCTCCAGTGTGCTGAGCCCTGAAGGAGAAGGTCAAGTCTGTGATGAAAAGAAGCAATCAACATTTTGCTGAGCAGTTTCGCAAAGAAGCACTCTATCGCCCAATGCCTCAAAATGTGAGAATGTAGAAGGCAAAACCAGAAAGGCAATGAACCATACCAAAGGGCAGATTGCCGAGTGTGTCGGCGATCCCGACTAACTGCACCGAATGGTCCTCCGCAACACAAATTTTCAAACACTATAAATACTTGTTTATATTGTTAGACCAGACATCAGACTTTAGAGACAAAATTTTATTTTGGAGACTTAGAATATTTTCAATTTTAGTTTTTAGAGTTTTTGGAGACATTGAGCTTGAAGGCTTAAAGACTTCCAATTCCAAGAAATTGGAAGTGGGTGTTGGAAATTCTTCATCCTAGACTCGTTTAAAGTGAATATAAATCATACCAAGTTGATGTCATCTCGATTCGGCATAATTTTCTTCCTTTTTTCTATGTCTAGCTAAAACCCCAATTCTTGGGCTGTGATTATGTTAATATGGGTTAAATTAACTGTTGGGTCTTTCTTGTTGTTGGTTTATTTGTTGTTTAAGTGTGATTTCATTTTGTAGTTGTGTATGAACTTAATGGAATTGTGGTTGCAAATATGATTTCATCTTAGTGTTTTTGGCTTGTTCGAGAGAGAGGTCGTAAAACTAAGACTACTAAATTGATGGCCGGTGGTATTGGGTCGACATGGGTTCAACTTGAGAGAGTGGATCGTAGTCCTTCTCCCACACATTCAGCTCGAGAGAGTGAATGGGCTAAGGTGGAGGCGTGCTTAATGCGGCAATTAGGTGTTCGAGAGAAACCGATTTGATTCGGGAAGTTGTTCGAGAGAAGGCTTATCCCCACTAAAGTCTAGCCTAGCCATAAATACTCTACAATTTACTATCAAAAGCATGTACTCGATAGTTTAGTTTAACCCGTATTCCTATCACATCCCAAGAATCCCGTCTCCCTATCTCGTTTCCGTATATTTTTGCTCTTTTTATTTGTTAATTAATACAAACCCCTATTGATAATTGACGCTTGCGTCACCCCTTAGACTTAGTATGTTGTTATTCGTAAATATTTATAGCTATGACTAAATAGAACTTGCTTTTACTTTTGTATTAATTCTCGAAACCACTCCTTGTGGGAACGATCCCAACCCTTGGTTGGGTTATATCACTACACGCGATCATTGGCACTTGAACCGAAGTAGTGTCCTGATATGTGAAGTCAGAAGTCTTGGGACGCAGCCCATATAAAAGTCTAAAACATAAAGAAATGACATAAGAGAAAATATAGGTTTGTCCTCGAAGCTATGAGGACTCAACAAATCTTGAACTCCTTGCAACTTCTAGAAACCTAGCCTTCAAGCAACTCAATCTCCGAAACCCTACATTTGATTAGAATGTAGGCAATATGCGTTAGTACAACATGTACCAAGTATGAAATCTAACACAACATCATAAGAGCATCTCTAAATGGTTAGTCAACATAAGACATAATCATAAGAGATAATAAAATAGTCATAGCATAATCTCCAACATACGCATCATATAATCATAAGTCAACATAAGACATAGTTAATGAGAATATAAGATAAGTCATAATCATATAAGCATAATTGACTCTTAGTCATCTATACCATAATGGCGCCATTCTTAAGTAACCTCAAAAGCATACATGTGCAAAGCAAGAATAGCATCCCATAATACCACCCAAGCAAAGTATCCCCTTATGGTAATCTTAATCATATTCTATATACATGGTAAATCTTTAAGCTCTTATACCATAAGGAAATTATACTCCTAAGGGACCTCAAAGCATACTTGTGCAATGAATGAAAGGCATCCCATACTACCATTCACACTAAGCATAACCTTGAAGTCATCCTAGTTATACATACCCTTCTTTGGTCTCATCTTTAGCTTACTTTATCTAGACAAGGGAACTATCACCTTAAGTCAATCATATCATGGAAGGCAACTATAGCACAATCCTATTTCAATATCTTCTTTAATAACCCAAAGTAATACTTGTGCAATACATGCATAGCATCCCATAATACTATTCATGCTAAGTACAACTCTTAGGTCCTCACACTAATACTTCTTGGTTTGGAACCTAGTTTCTCTCTTTAGCTTTAGAACACTATGAGGTACTCTCTTAAACACATCTTAGTTCCCAATTAGCTTGAACCTTACGAGATACTTCTTCTAGTATGTCCAAGTTCCTTACTCACATGGACCCTATGAGATACTACCTTAAGTATGTCTAAGTCCATTCATACTCTTGAACACTTTGAGCTACTTCATTATGTAAGTCTAAGTTCATTTATGCTTTGAACGCTATGAGATGCTTCTCAAGAAAGTCTTAAGTCACTTATTAAGATGGACACTATGAGATACTACCTTGAGTATGTCGAAGTCCATTAATGCTTTTGAACACTATGAGATGATTCTTTAAGCATGTCTTAGTTCATTGGATATGGAGATTGCTACTAGAAACCTTAACTCAACTATGTGAAGGCTTTCATCTCATGAGACCTAACTTTGGGAAAACCCACACTCTACTACGTAAGAGTTCCCCCTTTAACTTGGATAGTCCTCACATCAACTAGGTGTGGTTCTCCTTTCTACTTAGATCCTAGACCCTTTCTTGTATGACACTCCATCTCATTGTCAATATCCACTAGGGGCCAAGCATATACCCCTAGATTCACTTTTAAACCTTGCTTAACATTCATATCTCATGGAAGGATGTCCTTGACAATCAATCCATGTTCAAGTGATTCTATCATTTCATACTTTCAAACATTCATAAGGTAGGTTAGGTGAGTATAGGACATTCACCATAATTGTACCTATTAGACTTCTATTTCTCTTTTAGACTTTACTCTCAAAGCCTTAGTACATCTAGTTCATCACATTGGCTTTACTCTCAAAACCCTAGTGACTAACCTTCATGACTATGAGTCTTCACTCTTGATAATTCTACAACATCAAAGCATATTATGAACCTAAGTTACAAGGCATTCAATCACATTACTCATTACTAGGTGATTCTAGCCATAATTCACCTTAAAGGTTCACTTTGAACTTTACAAGTCAAGATCAATCATATTCAATTAGGTCTAGTTCAATTTATGATTTCATATTATTATTATTGAATAAGTTCTATACATGGTGACAATTCTAGAAGATCTATCAAGAATCATCAATTTCTCATAAAAAGACATAAACCCACATACTTTGATTTCTAGGGTTAACCAAGGAATTCACATAAATTCTTCATAATATCATGAATCAACACCAAATTAACCATAAATAAGTATTATCCAACCAATTGAAATCATACCCAACTATACCCACACATTGGAAGCAACCCTAACTTAGATTGGGGTTCTTCTTCACAAATTAGGGGAAATCTTAGGGGACTCCATGGGTGGAAGAATCCATATATGAAAAGCTAAACATACCTTTAATCAAAGCCCTACACAAGTCTTTAGCAATGGAGCCTTTGTTCTTGACCTTAGCTTCAAGCTCTAGCTTCTTCTTCAATGGAGGTTTTCTAGAGAGAAAAATTTGAGTGGAGAGGATTTTGGGGTTTTGATTTGGGTATAGTGTAAAGTTACTTAAAATTGGGGGCTAAAAACTTAAAATACTCTATATAGGTGAATAAAACACATATTAAACGACCCCATTAATTAACTAAATGATTTAGAATTTACCTAAGTACCCTTGACTAGGCAGCCTCTTGCCAGGGGTCACGCCCACTTAAATGGTCCGTCAAGGGCACCACGGCCCGTGGTGGTGCCCATGGTACCTTGACCAGTGACCCTCATCAACTTGTCAAGCCTCCATGGGGCTAAGGGAAGACCATGAGACCTACAATCCGTGGTCAAGGTCGTGGTGATGGTCGTGGTCCCTTAGGCAGTAGCTAGGCCTAATGAACTTGCCTCCCATGACTCTAAAGGGTCTTCATGGACCCCTTCACGGACCGTGGTCAAGACCACTGATCGTGAAGGTGGCCGTGGACCCTTGGGCAGTAGCTCACCGAGGTTGGGCAGCCTTGGCCCCTTGGCTTAGGCTTGCCCTTTTGCCTTGGTACTTGCCCTTCCCATGCTCAACCAAAATCTAAATGGTCTTCTATGCTATGAGGTCTAACACATACCTTGACGTTCAACCACTAAACCTCTAATTCTAAGCTAGGAAAGTCTCATCTACGACTCTACTCCTCATACATCAAACCTTAGAACCCTAACTTATGGTTCTAGTTAGGTCTACTATTTTCCAGGGCGTTACAACCATCCACCTCTAGTCAAGTCTACCTCATAGAAGGCATATCAAGCAACAATACAAGCTATTCATTCTTCATAACATAATCACATTATTCATACTTACTTTTAAAGACATGGGAATTCGCCTCCTTGCCTAACTTGCAAAGGCTAATGGGTATTCGCCTGTTGCCTTACTTATTTTTAGATTATGGGTACTCGTCTCCACAATCACATCATATGACATGGGTACTCGCATCCACATCATTTCATAGGGATCATGGGTACTCGCCTCCATGTCCATTCATCATAGTAAGAACGTAGGGAATAATTACCTCTTGTTCAATCCTAAGGAGTATGAGAAATCACCTCATATCCTTCTCATATGAAGGTCAAGGGTAGTCGCCTCTAGCCTCATCAATTACAAAATATTTTAGTCTAGATTCATTTTAGGTGAGAAATCCTTTCAACCTAGAATCATTCATGTGAGAAAGCCTTTAACATTCATACATTCACTATTAAGCAATTCACGTGGGAGGTATCTCTTCCACCATACTAATATCAATTATCAACAATTCATATCATATGCTTTACTCTCAAAGCATCTACATCTCATGTTCATCATCTATGATTTATTCTCAAGCAATTAACATCATAAATCATCAATCCTATAAGGATTCATCTAAACCCATAAAGTTTTCCTTCATGGCAGCAACCCAATTATATCAATCCTAGGTTAGAATCATGGAATAGGTATGGATACATGTAATTTCATCCTAAAAACATGTAATCACATCAATTCGATCATAAACAACCATAATCCACTGAATTGGATCAACATTCAACATAACCCACAACATTGGAAGAAACCCTAACTAGAATTGGGGAAATTTTTCTTCAAATTGTGGAATTCTAGGGGACTCCATGGGAGGAAGGATCCCATGGATGAAAAGTCATCATACCTTAGTCACAAAGCCCACAAAAGCTTGAAGATTAGGAGATTTGACTTTGACCTAGCTTCAATCTCTTCTTCTTCTTCCACCTTCTAGAGAGAGAATGGGAGATTTTGGGGGTTAAAATTACTTATATAGGTGTTTTAGACTTAAGAAAAACTACACCACTTCAATTTAATTAAAATCGGAAAGTTCCATTGTACCCCCACTCAGCCGCCTAGAGTCCACCCACGAGATACCGCCGATGGACCGTGGATGGACGTAGGTGAAACGACCCCCAAAAAAAAAAAATGCCCGAAAATGTGCTTCGGAAACACCTATAATTGTAATTTCCATATATCTCAAAATCCGTGCATGATTTCGGAAATTTGACTTCA
>JAJOOS010020139.1:0-24124 GCA_029582725.1 Solanum chiquidenum | reverse complement strand
CCCCCCCCCCCCCCCTCCCCTCATTTGGTCTGGTGTTGTCCTTTTGTGTGAAGTTGGGGAATGATTTCTCTGGCTCTATGCTTGTATTCCTGCTGGTGTTGTTGAAATTTTCTAGCATTCCGCTCAATCCAGACATGGTAAATGCAAGCATTGAACAGCCAGCCTAGCACCTGTGATTCTGCTTTCCTTTGTTTCACCCTGTGCGTCAACTATTGGATCTCAGCCTCCCAATTTTAGTTATTCAAAATATGATTTAAAAAGCCTTTCTTGATTGGTTATGTTGTTGTCGTCGTCGTTTCTCTTTCTTGTGATGTATAAGATGTTATCTCCTAGGACAGTATTCTAATTCTTACTCTATATAGAGCACTTGAACACTGTTATTAGCTTTTGATTTATTTTGATAATGAGGTAACAGTTGACAACTTTTAATAATTCAAAATATGATTAAAAATCTTTCTTTATTCATTATCATCCACCCTGTATGATTGCCATATGTTCTAGTCTACGCTTGATTAATTCTTCCTTTCCATTTGTTTGATGTCAGTCCTTTACTATTCTTCAAATTTAATTCTTAATGGCCTACCCGCTGTTCCAGTTTGCCATTGAGTTGAACTATCGTGCTTATTGAAAGTACTGCTTTTAAAATTCAAGCCTTTCCTAGTGTTTCTTCTAAATTTATTTTGATATTTGTTGTCTGTTTGGAAATATTGTTGCATATCTTTTTTATTAGGAGTTTCTGTATCTGCATATGGTGCCTGCTGGTAATTTTTCATTTTTTCCTATTAACTGACAGACTCTGTTTAGTAAGTTTGGTTTAAACTATCTTGAAGCATTATGGTTTGCAATTGATGGGCATTTCCACTAGGGCCATCCTCTTTTTTTTCCAGACCCCACTTGTGGGATGTGGAAATTCACTGGGTATGTTGTTGTTGTTGTATGTGATGTATACATCAGTCACAATTTTTTGTTTGGGCCCTACAGTTTTGTGGTTTGCTTTTGTCAGACATATGAACATGTCAATAGTTAAATTATTTGAACAGGATATTGTAATCTTGACATTTCCTGGTGGAGCTTTTTACTTTTGATAATTATTTCAAAATGATGGTATCTGAAAATTCCAGAGAGATAAGTGGGTTGGCGGGTAATAAGTGCAACATTTTTTTGATTTGATAAGTGCCCGACAGCCTGACAATTTGTAGGAAAGGGAAAATGAAAAAAATGGAAGAAGTAATAGATATTCTTGGCAGTCTGTGGGTATTAAATAATAGTCAACATTTAAGCTGAAAGATAGTTAGGCTGTGGGCGTGCTGTGTGTTTGTGTTTTCCCCCGTGAGGCTCTTCTGGCAGTACTTGAAAATCCTGTTGGCTTTTCCTAGAGGGTTTCTCAAGGAGCAGAGTATGGGCAATATTGGTTTTGTTTCTGAAGTGATGATTTTCATATGCAAATGGTTTATTGATTTAACCCCCATCTTAATTGAGAAGCCACAATGAAATAAGTTTCCTTTTGTTGGGTTTCTTTCCCTAGTGAAAGTTTATATGCATTGATTTGTGTTTAACAATCTCATCAATTAATTGTCATTTTGTTTTTTAGAGGAAATCTGACAGTGCATCTTCATGTTGCTGGTTACAGAACGATAAACAGTAACAGATCCAAATTTGGAACCATGAATTTCCTGGAATTTCCTTGATAACATGCAGATCACATATTCTGGTGATAAAATGAGACTTTATGAATGTGCCAAATTATGTCCTTTAGATTATTGTTTAGAAGATTTGGTTTGTGTGATTTTATGCTGCCATAATTCTTTTGGGAAAATACAAAAACCTCTAGCCTGTGTGGATAAAATTGGTGCCAGCTAATTGTCATCACTTCATCGATGTGTGAGACTCTATGAGGTACCTTAACATGATCTGTAGTAAAGAGGATCAGTTGGCCCTTGTTTTTTCCCCTTTTCTTTTGAGTGGGTCATTGACGTCTAGATATGATATCCTTTTTCTTCTAAAAAATTGTTTGGAATTTTATCCCTGCAGTAGTATGGTTGGTTACATGGAGAACAGGAAAATCTAGAGTTTTTTGAACTTAAGAAAGGACAATGTAGATAATCATGAGTCCAAGTTTATATTCTTGTTTAGTTTTTGGTGTACCATAATCCACAGCAAAAGTTTTAGAGGTGGAGACTTGGTTGACTTAGCAGGTCCTTTACACTTGCTGACTTTATTTTTTTTGGATGTACTCTTTCACATCTTACGGATATTTCTTACATTGCCCATCTATCAATAGATACTTTTGATATAACAAAACAGAAGTTATTATGACTGTTTGTTTTGGCAGATTTTGGGTTTTACTGTTAATATTGCAAGTAACATACAAAATTTCATTCGCACTCATGCACGGTCTTTTTCTTGCCTAATCTTAATATACTTTTGGTTTCCTCTGCTTTAAGCAAGTAGAGTCTTCCCTGTCTAAAGTGGAGCAATCACCGGCGAAATCAATGCATGATGCACTTTCTCCATTGATGAAGGCATTGGTCGCAAATGATCTCTTGAGGCATTCTGATGTTGATGTGAAGGTTGCAGTTGCTTCGTGTATTAGTGAGATAACTAGAATTACTGCACCAGACGCTCCGTATGATGATGACAAAATGAAGGTATGAGAAATTTGCTTTCTCATTCTTCTTCCTTCTGTCAGTCCTTCAATAACATTTCATTTGTTTGATACAGGATATCTTTCAATTAATTGTATCGTCTTTTGAGAATCTGGATGATCAGTCCAGCAGATCGTATAATAAGAGGATGATGATCCTTGAGACAGTGGCCAAGGTCAGGTCATGTGTTGTCATGCTGGATCTAGAATGTGATGGGCTCATCACCGAGATGTTTCACCACTTCCTTAAAACTATAAGGTATTGCCAATATATCGTTTCAACAGTTATATTGTTTCTATAATGTTTGGTTTCAGATTTCTTTATCAAAAAATGTTTGGTTAAAGATTTCTGGTATGTCATGTTTCTTTAATCCCAACCTTGATTTTTTTATAAAGCCTAACTTGGATTGTTCTTTTAGACTTAACCATGGTTTTAGAGAATATATCTGAAGTAATAATACCTCACATTCCATCGAAACGTGATTTAGATTTATGAGATTGTGAGCTTCTCATGTCTGGTTATGTTTTTAAGTGGAGCTTCTAGTTAAGAAGTTTTCTTTCCAACCACGCCAAGCATAATTTACAAGTTAGGCACTACTTTCAAGTTCTTGAGTTTGCATGGATTTGAGATTATATCTGAATAGGGTTACTTGTTCTGGTTTTCTATATCCAATTTGCTAAACTTTCAGGAGTTCATTGAAATGATTTACTCCTAGCTCTTAAAAGATATTTTTTACCGAATAAGTTATATGTCAGAATTACAGAGTTGTTTGAAGATATTTAATTGGTGACTCACCAGCATGAAAAATTCGCAAAAAAATTTGGGTTAAAAGTTCTCTGTGGGTACTTCTCTAATTTTATTGAAATAAAATGAACTTCTGGAAACAACAAATCTGTTGAACATGTTTTTCTTTTCCTTCAGAAAATATTTAGAAGCTTATCCAAAAGTTTGTTAAACACGCCCTTGGTAGCTGTATATAAAACAGTTGCAAGTTGGAAGGTTTTGCATCTAAAAGATATTCAAACTTGAATGGATGTCATGGTTTTTCTTTCAACAGTGTACATCAACTTAGGAAAACTTACCCCTCTGCCAATACATTCATAACCATGTTTGCTCTAGTGCTCACTTTTGGATCGATAGTGGACTTGTTAATGAATTACTTGCTGCACTGGTTTAACTAGATGATACTTGATTAAAATCTGTCAAATAGATGGGTAATGTTGATTATGCAATACTGTGGTGTATGTTCTCTACCACATGTAAGGCTCTTGATTTTTCTTATTATTTTGTATGCTAATTCCTATTGAACATTTTAGCTTGTAATAGTAAATGTCTTGTTCATTCGTTGACTTTCACTTTCAGAGAGGATCACTCTGAGAATGTTTTTTCATCCATGGCAACAATCATGACTCTTGTGCTGGAAGAAAGCGAAGAAGTATCCTTGGAATTGCTTACCCCTCTATTGGCTAGTGTTAAAAAGGACAATGCGGTATGTTGTGGTTGAAGAGATGATATTCTTTTCATATTTTATACCTCTTAGGTCTCTCTAGTCTCGTGATAGTGCTAAATATTAATAGTTTTGTTTCAGGAGGTCACACCAATTGCTAAAAGGTTGGGAGAGACAGTATTTGCAAACTGTGCTGCGAAGCTTAAGCCTTACTTGCCTCAAGCAGTAGAATCATTGCAAATCTCTTTAAATGAGTACAATAAGATTGTTACTTCAGTGTTGGAAGGGACTCTTCCAGCTGTTGATGGTATTAATGACAGTGCTCCTAAGGACCAATTGGTTAGTGAACCTTTACTTCTTAAGTTATCCTGTGACTGAACTTCTGCTACTGGACTACCATCTGTATAGATGAACATTAAGTCTAATGTCACATTTACATGTTCCTGCATAGTCTATGGAGTCTAAGATAATAACCCTTTCTCGTGTTTAATTTGTGGGTTTAGCTAATATCTGCTGGCTTGATAGTGGTGATGCTGTGTTGATGTTTTTCCGGTTAAAACGTCTCTTTCCTATCCCTGTTTAAACCCTTATATGCATTTTCTTTGCTGTTGTGTGTGTGTAAAATAAAGGACCACATAGGTTTGTCAGTTTCCTTTTCAAACAGTACTTGTGCTTCTTCCCTTGTTTGCGCTTTGCTTCAATTTATGCATGCATGGAGACTGACTTGTTGGAAGAGTATAATTCTCGATGTTTCCCCAAAAAATGGGCCTGATTACAACAAATTTCATCTGTCTGTGGTTGTCCATATTTACAGACACGATTACTGCTGAAATTCTGCCTGTTTTATTGGAAGATATCTAGATATTTTGCATTCAGAAGGATAGTTAATATCTCTCTTATTTGCATTGAGAAAGGATAGTTATTTGTGCATGGCTCTTGGCGAAAGACAGGGCTGCAAAGCATGCCCAATTTTTTCTGTTTAGCCATATTGAATGTGGCCATTTCACTTGTTATAGTGATTGACCATTTGGTTATATCTATTTTAAATTTTATATGTTTGTCAGAAGAAAAATCAACTTCGTTGTCTTTCCCATGTCAACCTGTCACACATCAGGAATTGAAGCCATTTTTTCCTTTTTGTCAATGTTATTGGTTCTGACCTGATATTGTTGCAATTTTATTTTGCACTAGAATGACTTGGAAGGTCTGATGCTATTTATTACTGCTAACAATGTAAATTACCCTTATACCCCCACTCTTAAGAGGTTTGGTATTGATGTGTTTTCTAGGTCACCGAAACCAAGTTGGCTGAACTTCCAGAGGCAACTCAGGTGTGAGGCTTTGGATAACTTTCTTTACTGATTTTCCCAGAACTTTTGTCTTAACTTTGTTGTACATTGCCTCTAAATCCTTATTACATTTAGGATGGTGGGAGCAAAGTTGCTACAGCATCTTCAGGCGAAGCAGTCCAGGCATGTAGTTTGTATATTATCTAGTTGTTGTTGGACATAAAACTTGCAAAATAATGAAATATTATTTACATGTCATTGTTTGTGTTACAAATTTGTTCACCATCTCAACTCCACCTATAGTGGGTTCTCTTATTAAACTTCAGTTTTTCCTCAAGTGAAATTTCAAAATTGCAACGTCATTATTGTTCAAATTCAACATCAAATACTCATATTTTCATCTTCAACCAAATATTGTCTGAATGGGCCAGTTTCTTGTGTTGGTAAATCAATGAATAACACCCCCCTTAGGAACAAGCAATGTCTTTGATATCTGTACTGGATGGTGTGGAGTTGAATTGAACATGTTAGCACCATGGCATGCTTATGGCGTGCAATCTCTGTTGGCTGACTGTCAGTTTAAGGTATTTAGCTGGAAACTTTTCTTGTTTGTTCAGATGGCTGAGAGCGGAAGGGATGAGGCATGTTCGGAAGATATTGATCCTGCTGTGAATGGATCTCCCAAATCAATCACAAGTAATGGTGTTAGTTTGGAGAATGTGAGATTGGCTTCTGAAACAGAATCGCTGATGAAGGCTGGAGATCATGATGAGGTGGATCTCCATGATGCTTCAAAGATACCATCCAAATCTGAATCTGATGATTCAAGGGTTGAAAAGTCTACAAAGTCGGAGCCCAAGTCTACGAAGTCAGAGCCCAAGTCTGAACAACCTTCTAAGAAAAGAGGACGGAAGACAATCTCTTCAATAAACTCAGCAGAATCTTCTCACCAAGCTCCTGAAGGAAGTGGAAAAGAAACTGATAAGCTTCAAGATCATCAGAATGATCAAAACAAAGATGACCAAAGTTCAGCTTCTGAAGATCCAGTGGTTGAGCAGTCCAATTTGTTGGAGAAGGAACCAGAAACTGATCAACACTCAGCACCCAAAGAATCTGAGGAGGAAGTTGTGGATATTGCTCCTTCATCCCCAGGTAAGAGCCTTCCTGAAGAGATTGCACCGAAGAAGGGTGGTCGGCCAAAGGAGGACAGCTTAAATCAAGAAGACAGTGTGTCTAAGAAGGAATTTGAAGCTGGAAGTGACTTGGAAGTTAAGCAGGTGAGGCGCCCTTTGAAGAAAACTCCTTTAGAACCTTGTCGTAAGGAGAAAGGTGGATCCACCAGTGATACTGAGGCTAAAAAGCAGAAGCAATCGGGCAAGAAGGTTGATACCAAAACTAAGAGTCAGGTTGGTCCATCTGCGAGAAATAAGGAAGATGGCAAAAAGCGTGGACATGGAAAAGCTAGTCAGGTAAAACCTTACTAAATCTTTTAGTTAATATGATGTTCAATAATTTATCTATTCTCAGTGTAACTTCATCTCCCTGTTGGACTACCAATGTGTCCATGTACGTGTTATCAGTTGTCAATTTCACTGTGCAGGAGACGTTGCCTTCACAAGAGTCTCCCGACCACTCTGTTAAACATGATGAAGATAATGAAGAGGAAATTCCCAGGACTACTGCAAAGAGAAAGCGTTCTTCAAGCAAGGGCAGGGTAAGTATTTTACATTATTGATTTCATGTGTAATGCACATTTTATTCGAGATACTATTGTGATGTGCTATGCACTTTTTCCTGTTTGTGCAATTCTTACGGCGGAGCTTGTTCGATTTTACTTCCCGGTACTTACCAAGACCCTCCATGTCTGTCTCATCAGTTGTTATTTCGTTGTGCAGGGAAGTAGGCAAGTTGTGCAGAAGAGTGTGCCTACTCCTGAGTCTCCCGACAATTCTACTAAACATGTAAGCGATGAAGATGAAACTGACATGACGAGTGCAAAGAAAAAGCCTTCTTCAGGCAAGGACATGGTAAGCATTTCAAATTACTGTTCATTTTGATAAAAAATACTGTTCATGTTTTCCCATTTTATCCCGGGCTTGTTTTGATACTAATGCTCTGTTGTTTTGTGCTATGAGGCTTCTATTTTGAAATTGAAAATTGATTTTAGTTGATCATTTCTTCCAATTGATTATATTATTATAAAAGCTAATAGTGGTTATAGAAAGTTTGTAGCAAATTACCATTTGTTGCAACATGTTTAGTGCTAGTATACTTCCGTTATTGAAAAATTGAAAAGAGTTTTTTGCGTGTTTTTAACAGCTGCTTGTTCCAAAAACAACTTCGGTATTTGGAAACAACTAATGGCAAATGCAAATGCCATCTTAATCTTGTTTAGTGAGAATGCAAAAGCCTTCTACTCTGATTTCCTCCTTTTGACAGGGCATTACTGCCTTATTTCTCCTTCTGTCCTCTTCTGTGTTACTGACATTCTTAGTCACTTATTTTTGATTGCTCGTCTATATTTAATGCACCAAGAAAGCTATCTTGACGAACTGTTTTTTTGAAGGTTAAATCCACTTAGGTTCTAGAGTACTCCTGTGTGATTAATCAGTGGTTTGCGCCGCTATGCTGCTATTACTTGACAGGTTACAGAGACTGTGCAATGTGATAAGAACCTGGTTGGTAAAAAGATCAAAGTTTGGTGGCCATTAGATGAACTGTAAGTGTTCATCTTACTTCTATTATGCTGTGGAACAATTTTTTTCCTTCCTCATTCTTGACATGATAGTTTGGAATTACTGTTTTTGAGTTCACTGTATCTGAGTAAGTTCTCCAGTTCTGTAGTAGTTGGGATAATTTTGATCTGATTTGTTGTCACAGATTTTATGAAGGGACGGTTAGCAATTATGATTCTTCAAGGAAGAGGTTCACAGTAAGTGCAGTTTGTTTTCTGCTTCAAGAAATGGAATTGTTCCCTTGATGTAACACTCATATGTTTGATTAATTTTTTTTCTTATTAGGTTGACTATACTGATGGAGAGACAGAAAAATTAAATCTCTTGAAGGAACGCTGGGAACTTGTTGAAGATGATAATATGTCAGAAGAGGTTAGTTACTGACTATATTTGCATTTATTATGGTTATGTTTCTTTGATACATTAGTATGCATTTGTTGACAGGAGCAAGTAGCTAGTGCTGATGCAGCTTCTGAAAGGTAAACCTGGCCATTTATCACCATTTCCTTATTTGGTTTTGAAGCATTTATTTTCACCTGAAGATGCTTACTCGATTTGAGCCAAAGTGATCTGAATTGTCTCCCTTTCTGAGACCCTTCTGCAATTTTTCATCTACAAGTGTCTGTTTAGCATTATAACCACTTACTAATATGTCTCAACTGAAGAAACAACAGAAGATTCTTATTGCTGTGTTGTGCTATATTTGTGTGCCTTTGATGTTTTTTGGGTTTGATATCTTTGTCCAGTCTATAGCTTCATTTTTTTTTTGTGATGCATGCAATGCTATCAAAAGCAAAAAAAGTTTTTGCAATTTCTTGTTCTGCTTCCAAATATTCTGCGTTTTAGTAACTTTAGGAGAAGTGGTAAGTATGCTGATATGGAAATTCTTCTCCGATGAGCAAAGTAAAACCAATACTTGTACTCATTGTGTTGTTATGTTTGGATTATAATATTTTTGTTGTTGCTATTTACTCTCTTTTCTCAATCTCTCTGTGTAGAAGTACTTTTAACATTCATTCTATTCATTGTGTTAGGTAAAGAAAGGACAGAAATCTTCCAAGTGAAGTTAGCACTTAGCAGTATGACTATTCTTTGTTTAACTTTGACTCTGTTTTTGATATGTCAGTCATAAGAAGAAAAAACCTAGGAATGCTGAACCATCACCAAAGCACGAAATGGAGGCTTCACCTAAAAGGTTGGTATAATCTCCTTAACCATGTGTTTGTGTGACGTATTAACATGACGTTTTGAAAGCCTAATGGTTCCAATGGTGGGGCTCTTTTTGCAGCAAGTCAAAAGACGCAACAGCTAAATCTGGACAGAAATCCAAGGGTAAACTCAACTTGAAAGATGGCACGTCAAAATCTGCCGGGAAAACTGATGACACAACCAACAGCAAGTCTGGGGCCCAATCCAAAAAGAGCACTGGCAAATCTGTTGATACTGAAAAGCCATCTGCCAGGTCTAAAGATGTTAGTAGTAGTACTCCCAAATCCAAGTCCAGGCAAGATACTCCATCAACAACTGCCAACAAGTCCAAGCAAGAAACTGTTAAAGCTGCCAACAAGTCCAAAACTAAAACCCCGCAAAGTGGTGGCAAGTCCGGTGCCAATGGTATGGAGAAGCTAAAATCTAGTTCGTCAAAGGTTAAAGAGAGTGGGAACCAGAAGGAAAAGGCAACTAACTCAGCAAAAACCCCTGATAGCAGCACCAAGGAGAAACTCTCTAGTGCATCAAAGGAACGACAAAGTGAGCCAAAGAGTGGAAAGAAGCGTGCCAGGGGAAAAAACTGATTATTTGTTGCACATCTTGTAATAGTGGAGCTCCTCTTGTAGTGCCTACTTACATTCTTGGACCTGTTGCGGCTCATTGAAGAGGCTATGGCGCCTACTATTCCTTATGTGCTATTTGCTGTTTGGCAGAATCTAGAGGTGCAGCTTGCAAAAGCCTGTCATAACTTTTTAGTTATGGTGGTGCTAGGTGTCTGGATAGTTTTTTTTTTCAGTTTAAAGCATATTGTTAGAGATGTAATTGGTTAGATTTATCATTTTGGTTGCTAGTTGTATTCACTTTTATTATTTTTAGCCCTTTTAGCATAGGAAGGAGATGCCCTGTTGATGAGGGTTTTATGGATGTGAGTTGGATCATAAATTACTCTCTTCTCCTTCTCCTTGCTGCTGGTAATCCAATTCAGGCTACTTAGATAATTACAGGGTGATACGTAGCCTGTCTGATGGTACGGAGAAAAAGGCTACAAACTACTCCTATCTACTTTTGACTCAGTTTATGTGACATTGTATGTTTGAGTATTGATTTGAAAGTAATAGGTGTCAAATCTTGTTGGTTAAACCAAGTTTTAAATATTTATGAGGCAATAAATTATCTACATGGGTAAAATGTGTAGTTTGCCCCATGTAATTTTTTATTGTAAATTGTTTCTAAATATAGAAATGTAACACCTAAATTTTAGGAGTTTGTTAGAAACTGTCTGCCACTTAAATTGGCGGAGGGAGTAATACACAAGTGACATGCACAGGAACTAGTGTGAGTCGACTCATTTCTCTTTAGGCATAGAACCTAATGAGAGTAGACTTGCCTCAACTGGTATTACATTCAAATCTCTTTATAATAGTTCTATTTGTTGCAATATCTTTTTAGTATTTAGAGAACGTTTAATATAATATAAAAAGAAATATCGATTTTACATGGTTATTATAGTGAAATGTTACTTCAGAAGTTGGCTGGTATAGAGAGGTTTGAGTTACGGACTTCAAGTATAAACAAGTCAAATGTAAAACATAAATCAAACATGGATAGAAGAAACACATACAAGGGAGAAAGTATAAGCATTTGTGCAAATTACTTATTTGGCCGGTCAACAAAAAATAATTATATTTGCTATTCAGTTATCTATAGAAATATATACTATTATATATAAAAAAAGGGGAAAAGGACAAATATGCCCTTGAACTATCGTAAATGGTATGTCAATACCCTTCGTTATATTTTAAGTTATATATACTCTTACCGTTAATATTTTGGGTTGTGTATATGCTAATTGTTCATCTTCTTCTCTTCTTTAATTCTCAAAAAATTGTTGCACAAATAAAAAAATTCACTAACATTAGTCATTTTCTTTGTGTTTTAGAGTTCATGGATGATTTCGTATAAAACCATCAAGTTAATTTTGTGATTGGCCACCGCCGTCGTCGCCTTCTTCTTCTTCGAAGTTCACACAAACATTTGAATCATTAGACATGAGATTCGCGGCGTTTCTCTTGATGAAATGCAGTGATTTTTTTGTGGGTTGCATCCGCCTTGGAGAGGCGCCCAACTTGGCATTGACCTTGCTCCGTTAAGACCGCCGGAAAACCGTCGTCGACGATCAATAGTGGTCTGCCGGAGTTCATGCCGTTTGAATGAACCGAAATTTCTTGATGTAGAAGATAAGAGGGTGGGGAATAAACCCCAAAGATCAAAACTTCACGAACTTGCCAAGAAATAGGCCGAAATGCCTTGCGACGGTGCATCAGGCGATTTCGCTGGAAATTCTCAAAGCTTCTCCATCATCTTCTTTCTTAAATTGCAAGGGAGAATGAGTTGAATTTTTGTGAGGGAGTAGATCTGATGATGCTCCATCATCTCCGCTAAACGACATTTCATGAATCAAACCACGTGAATTTGTTATTGTTGGAAAGGTTTTGAATTTGATTTTGTAGCTTTGTTCAAATATATTCGAACTATTTCAAAAAAGCTTTCGGGTGGGTTTAAAATAGAAATGGGTTAAAATTTTGGGTAAAAAATAAATAAAAAATCAAGTTAGTTGTTGAGATGAAGCCACGTGTCCAGCCGTTAGTCTCAAGGGTATACACAACCCAAAATATTGACGGTAAGGGTATATACAATCTTAAAGTATAACGAAGGGTATTGACATACCATTTACGATAGTTCGGGGGAATATTTGTCCTTTTTCCCTAAAAAAATTGTACTCCATTAATTTGATTGTTTTGTTTTGACATAAAAAGAGTTTAAGAAAAAAAAGACTTGTAAATCTTGTGGTCTTAAATGTATTATGTGAAGAGTTGAAATTAAAAAAATACTAAAAAGAGAAATAAACATTCTTTCCGAAACAAACTTAAAAAAAAGAAAAATTTAAAAAAATTAAAGGAGTATATTTTTTTTATATACTACGTATTATTATACAAAGTTTGTAGTATTAGTAATGAAGCTGAAGAGTAGAGTGGGCAAGTAGACAACTTGGAAATAATCGCGAATTAGGTGGTGGGCATTAAATGATGCTAACAAGTTAGCGTTTTGAGAAAAACTATAGGAGAAAGAAACTTCAAGGCTATTGAAGAAAAGTGTTACTAATATTTCCTAATTTAATTTCTCTTTTTATTTGTTATTTATGACAAATCAAGAAAAAACAATTTTTTTTTTCCTATTATACTCTCAATTATTAATATTGAGCTAATATCTTTGAAAAATGTAGTGAGTAAATATGTTTAGAACCCTATCAATTAGTAGGAGTAAAATGGTAAAATCATTATACCAATCATTATTTTCTTAACAAGTATGTCAAGTTAAAATTTGATAAGTAAATAGGGACGAAAGGAGTAGGTTGGGGAAAAACAAAGCACTAACAAGAATGCCAGACAGGATAGCAGCGGAATAATACTCAAATCTAAACTTTCCCTTTCAATTTGAACCAAGCAATATGAAGAATGGACATCAAGTATATCAATCAAACTAAAGTAACAAGATAAGAATAAGCCAATCACACAAGATACAACGATTTACGTGGAAAACCCTTCGATGTGAAGAGTAAAAAACCACAGGACCAAAAGCTCCACTATAAACACCAAGAGTTACAAAATTTTTCTCCAAAATTGGCCACAAAACAAGCGCCAAACAACGAGCAACAACAAATCAAGATTGCACCAAAACTAGAGAATTAAAGAAGAAATTTCACCCCAAAACGCGCTACAGTTCACGCCCTCAAATCAGAAGATAAAGACCTCCAAATCCGATCTCCACCGTTGAATTTCACAAACCAGATGCGGAGAACTCCCAGTTCAAATTTGAACACGATCCAACGGTTAACGAAGCAGAAAACTCTGTCTGAAGCGGACTGCCTGAGCAGAAAATTTCCAGAAGCAAAAACGGGATTTTTCTCTTTTCTTCTCAATCTCTAAAACGAATCTCTCTTGATTTTTCTCTCTTGTGTTTCTGAAAATAAGACCAAATAAGCCTTATATATGCCACATAATATTTGGGTTATGGGCTAAAGTGGGCTGGTCCTAATAAGATTTTTATTTATCCACATAGGAAGGGAAAAAAGATCCTAAACCCAACAATTCTCCTCCTCACAACTATGTGGAGGAGATCGCCATCCCGGCGATCATGCAACAATCCTCAAACTTCCCTCTTGGCAAAGCTTTAGTCATCATGTCGGAACCATTATCATTGGTATGGATCTTTTCAAGTTCAAGCAACTTAGAATCCAACACATCTCGAATCCAATGATACCTCACATCAATGTGTTTAGACCGACCATGAAATGTAGAATTCTTGCCAAGATGAATAGCACTTTGACTGTCGCAATAAAGCACATACCTCTCTTGAGCACAACCAAGTTCCCCCAAAAATCTCTTCATCCAGATCAACTCTTTGCAAGCTTCAACAACAGCAATAAGCTCAGCCTCTGTAGTAGATAAAGCAACACATTTTTGCAACTTGGATTGTCAAGACAGCTCCCCCTGCAAAAGTAATCAAGTAGCCTGAAGTAGACTTACGAGTATCAACATCACCAGCCATGTCTGAATCAGTGTAACCACAAAGAATAGGCTTCCCTGTACCAAAACACAAACTCAAACTAGAAGTGCCACAAAGATATCTCATAATCCACTTAACAACATTCCAATGCTCTCTTCCCGGATTAGAAAGAAAACGGCTAACAATACTAACAACATGAGCAATATCTGGTCTTATACACACCATTGCATACATCAAACTACCAACAACTGAAGCATACGGAACTTTCTTCATATCTTCCTTCTCACCATCACTGGAAGGACAATGTCAAGTACTCAATTTGAAGTGCATAGCTAAAGGTGTATTGACAACCTTAGCTTTATCCATGTTGAATCTACGAAGTACTTTTTGAATATACTTCTTTTGTGACAACCACAACTTCTTGGCATCTCTATCACGGATAATCTGCATGCCAAGAATCTGTCTTGCTGGTCCCAAGTCTTTCATAGCAAAAGACTTATTCAACTCTTGCTTCAACTCTTTAATCTTGCAAACATTATGACCAACAACAAGCATGTCATCAACATAAAGCAAAACGATAATAAAGTCACCATCAGAGATTTTTTGCACCAAAACACAATGGTCTGAAGCAAAAACGAGATTTTTCTCTTTTCTTCTCAATCTCTAAAACGAATCTCTCTTGATTTTTCTCTCTTGTGTTTCTGAAAATAAGACCAAATAAGCCTTATATATGCCACATAATATTTGGGTTATGGGCTAAAGTGGGCTGGTCCTAATAAGACTCTTATTTATCCACATAGGAAGGGAAAAAAGATCTTAAACCCAACATAGGTTGCATTAGAAAAGTAGCAATTGAAGTGTTAGGTGAGCCTATAGGTCCAAAAAGAACCAAAGAGGGAAGCTAAGAAGGCTATTGATAAAGCTATATGAGAACTAAGAGGTAATGATTTCAACAAGATGAAGAATATTAAAGATGATTTTCAACATGCATTAATAGGAGCAATGAGGTCTAGGAAAGGGTGAGTCTCATATGTTAATTGTTCAACTTGAAGCAAGAGAATAATATTTAGGGCCTCCATGAGTCAATGCATGATACAAATTTTAGAGGGAAAATTGTATAAAATAACAAACTATTAATTGGAACCACAATTTGGTTTAATTGTACCTCGTAGCAAACAGTTGTCATTCGCCTCTCTCCCTAGATTTCTCGTTCGCCAGTCTCTTACTCGCTTCTCTCACTTTATACAAACACAAATTTATAAAATGCGTTTGTGTTTGTATAGAGCGAGAGAAAACTGTATATACAAATACAAATACATATTTTTTCGTCGTATACACTTATAATTATACAAATACAGATCTTCCCATGCCTAGTTCCCTTTTGCCTTTCTCTCTTTCCCGCTTTATACAAACACATATTATACAAATTACAATGTATAATTTGTGTTGTATAAAGCAAGAGAGAGATTTGATATACAAATGTTTTATTTCGATTCAATTGTATACAAATTCAAATTTTCTGCAGATATACAAACACATAAAATTGAATTGAGAGGTTGTCAGCGATTTATACAAACGGCCAACGATTTATACAAATGAGAGGCTTCCAACGATTTTATACAAGTCTGATGCTCCATAGCAAACATAAACAATTATACAAACTATAGCTATAACAAACAAATATGATTTTTATGTTTGCTAAACCTTTTACTGCACTCTTAGTCATGAAAATTTATGGGCTCCGACTAATGAACTTTACACCTTAAGCTCATATTCATTTTCAAAAGTCATAGATTCATACTCATTTATCATATGTCATCACACACATATATATATATATATATAAAAAAGAGAACCCTAGGCCCGCCTACGTGGCGCCATTACAAATCAGAATTCCCTTTTAATTTATTTATTTCCAAAACTAGCATTTCCCTTTTATGAAAAGTTGACTTTTATGAAGAGTTGTGACTTTTATGAAAAATTATGTCTTTTATGAAAGGTTGTGACCTTTTCGAAGGCAGGTAACTTTTCCAAGAAGTTGTGACCTTTCCGATAAGGCACAATAAACTTGTGTTCAAACTACCCATCGTTGTCTATAAATAGAGGGATTTCCTCTCATTTTAAAACAATGAAAATTCTGAACTACTTCTTTTGCACATTTGTGTACTTTGCTCCTGTTGTACACTGGTGAATAGAATCGTTCTATCCTGAGAGGATCTAATCGTTTAAACCTTGAATACTAGATGGGAATAATTTGAATGCGAACAACAAACACCACTTCAACCTCATTAATCTCCAACTAAGTGCTTCTATCGTTCTTTGGTCTTAGTCCCCCTCGTGAACTGCGCCTGTTTACAACAAACACCACTTCAATCCTCTTATACCCTCAGTCCGGTAATGTAACACTCTCTCACGTTCAATCAATTCTTCTTTATCATTTTTCTCTCATTTTTTATTTGTTCCTTTTAACTATTTTTATATTTATGTTATGCGTTACAATTTCCAAACAGTCACCTAATTTAAGAAACGGTGTAACTATTCATTTTCTTTGTTTGCATTTTACCCGGATCCCTTAAAGCCAACATATATGAGTATCTATCTATTCATCTTTTTTGTTTCTCTCTTTCTTTGCATTTATGTCATGCTGATATATCAAATAATGTTTTCAAGAAGAATATAAATTATTTGGTTTCGCATATATATATTTAGTACAAATGAATCAGACTTTATGCCCTTTTCTCCTTTCAGTTTGACTTCTTTCAAATTTTAAACAAGGAGAAAATTATGAAGAAACTAATAAAATCTAACTCTATAACAAAAAAATTGAAATATTTATATTCATATAAAGTACACAGACTATTTCAAATTATCAAAATCAGCATTTCAAATAATAGTAATACTCAAGTATACAAAAAATGCACTTTGACACCGCACAGGTAATTTTACTAGTTACTCCCTCTGTCCACTTTTATTTGTCATGTTGCGCTTTTCGAAAGTCAATTTGACTAATTTTTAAAGTTAAATTAGATTACGTTAATTTAATGTTTTTTTTAAAAAAAATTAGATATTCAAAAACTATACGAAAAGTACTATAAATTGCAATTTTTTGCATATCAATATGATGAAAATATACATCGTAAAATGTTGGTCAAAGTTCTTATAGTTTGACTCTAAAAAAGGAAACCATGACAATTAATTGTGGACGGAGGGAGTAATATATAATATTTGTTTTTCTTATCCGCTTGATTAACGCTTATAACTAGTACTACTATTTTTCAAATTAAATTCATTGATCCTCTACCTAATTAGAAAGTATGTCTGAAACTGTCCGTTGTTGCTTCTTATGATAGACACAACTAGTTGTTTGGATTGGCTTATTCGTACCATTTTAGCTTAAAACGAAGTGCTTATAAGCACTTTTGTAAGTTATCCACACACTTCAGAAGTGCTTAAAATTTGTTTTGGATTAAAAAACACTTCAAATAAGCCAATCCAAATGAATTTCAAACTTAAATGCTTGCTAATCACTTTGTAGTTCAGCTAACATCCATACATAATTCACAAAGTAGAAACAGGGAAAGGGTCTGTAAACAACCGTGGTTAACATACACAAGACCATAAATACTTGAGACATCCTACTCCCAAAATATAGCTTTAGCAGATGCGTAACTATGATCACTGATAATTGCACAACCTTTCTGCCATGTTTCCAAGATTCCACCTCTGGGATAAGCAATAATACCAGGGTTACAGGAACATAAGCATTTTAAGGCCATATATTAAATAAGTATTTACATATCCGACGTTCATCCACCATAGAAAATAAAAAAACCCCACGTTCCAAACTACACCATGCGATGCAAAATTGTATGTGAGATGCAGGTATCACCAACATGAGTTGCTCCTCTAACAAAACCAAAGTCTGAGAAGGAAAACTTGCCATTGATGATTGTACCAAAATTTGCAAGGGAACCATGATGTAATCTCACGTCAAGAGACTTTAAAGCAAGGGATTCATGCACTTTTCGAGAAAGCTCCAGCGGCAAATAGAAGATTTCTTCGTGAAAACTGCTCACGGAGTATAACATGCAACTTTTAGAGGATGAACTAATAAAACCACAGAAAGAAGCAAGCATAACAATTCTTACGTGCAAAGCATAGACTGGAGTAGCTTTGGTAGGCAGGGTCTTCAATAAACGAAGTCTGTTGTTACTTCCAGATTTGCTGTTTGATAGAGAGAGAGAGCTGGTATTAGCAATCTAAGAGAAAACAAATGCCACAGTATATATCTGCTTCAGTAATACTTACTTCTCTTCTTTTAGTGGCGCTTTGGTGCTTGTGGTTACATCCCATAATTTTACAGTGCAATCAGCAGAGCCAGATGCAAGAAGTGAGCCTTCACCACTGAAATAATACATATAAGCTAGAAATATAATCTATCTTCAATGAACCTCACACTCAAGTGCATCTCTGAGTGTACACAAACTAAAGGTTAAGTTCATTTCTTTCCGTACCTAAAAGCAAGTGACCACACACAGGAGGAATGACCAACCAAAGGAGTAATACAACGTCCACTTGAGAGATCCCACATCATGACTGTTCCATCTTCATCACCGGATGCCATATATCGACCATCAGGAGACATTGCCAATGATAGGATCATACTCCTATGACCAATGAAAATTCTGACACAGTCGCCGCTCTGGACGTCCCACAAGCGTACAGTTTTGTCGCTTGATCCGGTTGCAATGTAATTGCAATTTGCATGCCATTGCACACACTACATGATGAATTTAACATGCAATCAAATTTATGTCGCTTGAAAGGAAATTGCAAGAAATCTAAGTAATTGATAATTTTCATGCCAACATTGCAGAGCAACTGAACAGTTCTGCAACTACTTATTATACTTAGATCATTTTAATGGTCGGTTGTGAAATTCATTATGCTAGAAACTTTGAATGATATCATTCAATTAACTGTACTTTTTAATCCAAATTCAAAAAATACCCTGATATGGTTATGGTAAGTGCATTTTATTAGTGCCCAATCTCTCCAAATAAAATATTCAACCTTCAATCTGTTTTAGGAAAGCATGACGACTTGTTTGGAATTAATTAAATACATTAAATATTAGTAATTAATGTGGGATTACACTAGGTATGTTGCTGTATTAGTAATTTATTTAAAAATCAAAATTAAAATAGTATTAATGTCTATTTGTCTATGTATCTCTGATATACTGTATAGAACTCAATTTTTTCTAACAAAATTAGTCGCTACAAAATGGGACATGGGTACAAACTAGGTAAGACCTACCCAAATTGATCCAAGTTAAAAAAAAGTTAATCTTCCCTATGTGCTCAGGCTCTCCAAACTTATTGCCGCAATCGTGTCGGATCCTTCAAAAAAATTCACTACTTTGGGAAGATCCAACACACACTCGTCGGTATTTTTGAAGAGTCCAAGCAACATAGCTCTTTGTTGACTTATAAATAATCTTAATTATCAAGCTACTTGATATTCATGGTAACAGTTAACTATTCCATTCCATTTTAAGGGGTCGTTTGGTAGAGTGTATAAAAATAATGCTCAATAGAGTGTATTAGTAATGCTTGCATTAGTTGTGCTTCCATTAGTTATGAATAGATTATTTCTTATGCATTGTTTGGTTTAATGCATTAAAAATAGTATGCATCGTATAAAAATATTTATTTACAAAAATATCCTCCACAATTATAGTGGAAAAAGATGTAAAAGTGCTTTAGAGGGGTAATTGGGTCTTTAACCATGCTAATGCATGTATTAAATCCCTTTGCAATACTAATACCTAGAAATCCATGGTACTAGACTATTAGTAATTCACTCCTCAATACACTATAGAGTATATAACTAATAGTTATACATAGCATGAAAAAGTGTACCAAACAAGGGACTACTAATACACAGAGCTAAAGCATGCATTATGCATTATCTTTGCTAATACACTCTACCAAAAGATCCCTAACTGATTTAAATTAGTGCAGAGAATTTAGAAATAAAGATTGGATGGATAATCATATTGGAGTTAGAGAAACACTAAAATAACAATTCACAAGAAGTGTGGATTGTTGGTGAAAAGATATTAAATTAAAGCCAAAAGAAAGTTACATTCAAAGTAAAAGTTAATGAAGTGTGGACTGTTGTTGAGAAGATACCAAATCAAAGCTAAAAGAAACATTATACTCCATCTGTCCCATTTTATATGACATGTTCGTCCGGAATGGACTTTAAGATGTAATTTTAACTTATCAAATGTATTAGAAGTAGTTTAAGAAAAGAAGATAGTCGAAAAGTTAAGTGTATGCCTGAAAATATCACAAAAAGTTCAAAAATTAGAATACTTAAATGAACTTGAATTCTTGTAATTTGCTAAAGTATCAGTGGTGGCCAACATTTTGGGGCATCACAAAATGATGACATATAAATTGCTATGGCAGGGAGTACTAGTCCTAGATATTTGAGCACACGAGAGACTTTGCCATTTTATTTTTTTGAACATGGGGAAAAGATGTCACTTTATAACAGTGACCAAGTGATTATCGAGGACAAAAATGAAAAGTGGATCAAGTAACTAAGATTGACTACCAGACATAGAGTGATAAAGATGCCTACATAGATCAGATCAAATAAATAGTTCCCATGGCGTAGAGTACAAAACAGATACTCACATCTACATCTGACAAGTGTCCGGCCATTATTCTCAGAGGCTGTATCCTGTCCACAGACCAGATCTTTGCAGTGCGGTCATGTGAAGAACTGGCGAAATAATGTCCAGCTGGGCTAAACTGCACTCAAGATGTGAAGTGAGAACCAAACGTATATTTGCCCAAAGTGACAACTTTTATCTACAGTTACCATGAGCAAGCAAAAAATACATTAACTCGGACAATTTTCCATTTAATGACCAATTAGGTGAGTTACTTAAAGAGATTGCAAATATATCACCACATTTACATCCAAAACAGGAATCATTAAACAAAATAAATGACAAACTAGCAACCTACCTGAACATCCCATACTGGGTAATTGTGGCCTTTGTAGCAAACAACATTAGCATTTAACTTTGTGCTCCATAAGCGAACTGCATAAAAATAATTAGCCAAAAAGGTCACATGGTTATAGAGTGAGCATATAGAACTGCAGTAACTGTCATAATCCAAATGAATAAGAACTATTGTTGAGCTAATAGCAATCAAAGTCATATGATATCATACTTGTTGAATCTGATGATGAAGAAAGAAGAAAATCCCCGTCCGGACTGAAGGATGCAGAATAAACAGGCCCTGAATGGCCCTGAAGTAATGTATAACATCTTCTACCACCACTTGAGCCAAGCACATGCTCACTTGAAGGTGAATCAGTCTCCCCCTGCAAAAAAGCTGGTTCTAGCACTGCTCATCAACCATTCTTTTTTCTGTTTCGCGCTTTTTTTGTGTGTGTGTGAGAGAGAGGGGGGCACACATTAACAATGAAGAGAGGGGGGCACACATTAACAATGAAATGTTTTGCAAGATGTTGATTGTTTACAGCAATACTCTAAGACATCAGACTGTCTATGGCTACCCTGGCCCGAAAGTAGTAGCCTTCTTTTGCTTCAGCGAGTCAAACAAACTAATCCTTGGTTAAAACGTTTTCACATATTTTAATAGATATGAAATGAAAAAAGTAGAAACTTGTAATCTTCCCTAAAGTTTCTATGACAAGAACAACAACTACACCCCCGAAGCAATAACCTCTCATTTAGTTTCTAAATATGTAGAGTTTATTTTTGAAGGACAAATTATTCAAAATTAGTTGCTTCAGTAATTGCTCAAATTCATCCTCAATAAGAAATTAGTATGGAGATGGTAGTTTTTTTTTTTAAAAAAATGATAACCAAGAAATCCGCGAGGGCTAGCCGACGCATAGTCCAAAACTCGGTGGATATTGGAATCACCCCTCTCACATTCTATACTTAAAACCCATGTTTTTTGAAGTGGTTGGGTTCAAACTCGTGACGTGCCTCTAACTTGAACATTACATGATGTGCTCTTACCAATAGACCAAATCCATGGGGATGGAAGATAATAGTTTCTGATTTTAGTGGAGATCAGTTTAAGAATCAATCTTGACCGCTGATATGCCTTAGAGAATAACATATCAGCTGGCTCCAAAGGCGTGTGTAGGGAACTATGAGATATTTGTCTTATTTCCTTTCGGCAAGGTAGAATATGACCTATCAAATCCAACAGCTCAAGGCAAATATGCCGGTTTTACAATATAACTAGATTTTCCCGAGGGATTGTAGTGAGAGAATCACAACAAAAATATCCATTTTTGTATTTAGGACAAGATAAAGGTGGAATCAAATTTTTATAGCAAAACTACCCTCGACCTAATATATCACATGCAACATTCAGAATATTACTGACGATGGAAAAGAATAAACAACTTAGCACAAGCTCAACTATATTAAAGACTTTGTACTTGTAGCAAAGCTAAGGGCCTTGAAAGCTAAGTTGAAAGAGTGGAGCAAGACCAATCAAGGCAATCTGAGTCATCAGAAGCAATTGGTACTAAACCAGTTAGCAGAATTTGAAATGATACAGGACCAGAGAATTTTGGAGGAAAAGGAGATAGCTTCCAAATTGGCTCTTACTGCTGAGTTTGAAGAGAGAGCTAAAAAGAGGAAACAACATGGAGACAGAGATCTAGGGCAGTATGGCTTAAACAGGGGGGATAGGAATACAAGCTTCTTCCACAAAACAGCAAATGCACATAGAAGAGTCAACACTATTGATAAGATTAAAGACAGAGATGAGCTATTGACTGAGCCTGCTGAGATAGCAAAGGAGATCACAGAGTACTATGAGAAGTTATATGCTGAAACTGAGGGTTGAAGACCAGACTTAAAAATGATAGGGTGCCCTACAATTGATGAGGATGACAATAACCAACTGATGGCTCCTTTTGAAGCACAGGAAATCCTAGAAGGCATCAAGGCATGTGCCGGGGACAAGGCCCCTGGCCCAGATGGTTTCTCCATGGCTTTCTTTAGCCAGTGTTGGGAAGTCATCAAAAAAGAAGTGGTGGCAGCAGTTCAAAACTTCCATGAGGAAGGGGTATTTGAGAAGAGTATAAATGCTACTTTTGTGACCTTGATACCCAACAAGACGGGGGCTGTGGAACTAAATGACTTCAGACCAATAAGTCTAGTAGGAGGAGTGTACAAGATAATTGCAAAACTATTGGCCAAAAGACTGAAAAAAATGATACATAAGCTAGTGGATAGACAACAAATGGCTTTCATCAAGAATAGGCAGATCATGGATACAGTATTGATAGCCAATGAAAGTGTAGACTCCAGGGAGAGAGACAAGCAACCAGGGATCCTATATAAACTGGATATCCAGAAGGCATATGATCATTTAAATTGGAACTTTTTGATGAATCTGTTACAAAGGATGGGGTTTGGACCAAAATGGCTAAAATGGATTAGACAGTGCATAAGCTCAGTGAAATTCTCTATTCTGATCAACAGAAGCACATGTGGCTTCTTCTCATCATACAGAGGTCTGAGACAAGGGGATTCCTTATCCCCTTTTCTCTTTATCTTGGCCATGGAAGGACTGAACAACCTATTTCAGACAACAAAAGTAAAGGGTTGGATCAGAGGTTTCCAAGTGGGAAATAATACAAGAAATAACCAAGAGATTACTCATCTACAATATGCAGATGACACTCTAATTTTTTGTGATGCAGTAGAGGAGCAAATGCTGATTTTGAGGGTCATCTTCAATATTTTTGAGGCTGTTTCAGGTCTGCACATAAACTGGAGCAAGAGTTTCATCTATCCAGTCAACACAGTGATAAATATTGAAGACTTAGCCAACACACTAGGAGGGAAAGTGGGTGAATTATCAACAACCTACTTGGGAATGCCTTTGGGGTCTAAGAGCAAGTCAAAAGAAATATGGAGTGGAGTAATTGAGAAATGTGAAAGGAAGCTTGCAAACTGGAAGTGTCAATATTTATCGTCAGGTGGCAGACTAACTCTAGTTAATAGTGTCCTGGATGCCCTTCCCTCGTACATGATGTCATTATTCCTTATACTAGCCAAGGTAACCAAGAGGTTGGATGCGATTAGGAGGAACTTCTTATGGCAGGGAAGCGAAGATAAGAGAAAGTACCATTTGGTCAAATGGGAGGAAC
>JAJOOS010020138.1:0-36435 GCA_029582725.1 Solanum chiquidenum | reverse complement strand
AGAGTGATAACTGATGAGAGAAATCACCCTGTTTTAGTACATTGCAAGAGAGGGAAACATCGAATTGGTTGCCTTGTTGGATGCTTGAGGAAATTGCAGAACTGGTGTTTGGATGCTGTGCTTGAAGAGTACAAGCATTTTGCTAGAGAAACTGACTTGAAAATTTTGGAGAGTTTTGATGTTCAAATATTGTTTGAGTATTTCAAATACTTGTTGTAATGTTAAAATATCATTTTGGTCGGATTTCTTCCGTCTCATTTTATGTGAAAGTGTTATTCCTTTCGTTTTAATTTATGTGTTTACTAAATAATACTACTAATGCTCCTCACATCCCTCTCCAACATAAAGTGCGACAATACTCGTCTGTCTATCTACTAATCTTCTATCCTAATATTCGACCTCCATATATTTTTATCTAGAGTCATATCATCATTAAGTTGAAGTTGTGTCATATCTTGTCTAATTACCTCCCTTAATTTTTCATCAGCCTATCTATACCTCTCCTAACTCATGTGATAGCCAACCTCTTACACCTCTATGTTGGCACATCCACACACCTCCTCTTCACATGTACGATACATCTCAATTTCGCTTCGCTCATAATGTCTTCTACGGAGGTCACTCTCAGCTTGCCAAGTATAACTTCATTCCTAATCATATCAGTATGCCCAAACATTTGAGCATCTTCAATCTTCATCTCTCTATATTCATCTTTTAAACGTGTGCATTCTTGAATGGTCAACACTCTACCCCATACAACAAATTTGGTGTAACCATCATCCTATAGAACTTAAGCCTTTGAGACACATTCTTATCACACAATACCCAGATTGATCCTCCATTTCATCCACTCGCTTTAATACGTACGATGTGTGACATCATCGTTGGTCTTCCATATCCTTGGATTATGACCTAAGATACTTGAAACAAGAGCTAGTATTTATTCATTTCTCAAAAAATTTAAAAAATGAAGCATAAATAAGGAACTTACAGGTGTAAAAGCAAAGTATTAGAGGACAAAATTTTTGGCTTATATTTTGTATTTTGGCAACAAAAGAGTCACGGAGATTGGAGAGTATTTTGGTTTGCTTAGTAAATATGAAGATAAAAGGATTATAAAATTAGGTTTTGATGGAGTGGTAATTACTTGTTAATTCTTAATTAGACGTCTCATGTTTGAGCCTTGGAAATATAGTTGTCTTTAATAGAAAGCGTTTTATCCCAAAATGAAATGCAAATTTAAATTAATCGGACGCGAGTGTCGGACATAAGATTAAAAAATAACAACATCAAAAAAGGGATTATAAAATTAGTGCTAACTATGGCATATAACTTTTGATATATAATTCCTATATGTAGACACTTTGAGGTGCAGTGGTTAATTGAGTATTATATTATAAAATACTAGAATTATGTATCAACTCATGAGATAATAGAATTGGAAAAATAACTAAATGCTAGTACTATATATGATTTCCATTTTTCTCCTCCTTTATTTCAAGATGCTCTGAATAATGACTGCAATTTTAATTCGAGTAAAAAATAGAATTCATGTTCTATTTTTTAGTTTTTTATTCGGTATTTGATATTTATGTTAAGGTTCAACTAAATTAGAATTCGAGCCAGAAAGTCTTATAATGAGTAAAATGCACTTTCGAATGAACGGAAATTTGTATCCAACAAGATTTGAATCCAAATTTTTGAATTACAAATAAAAAAATACTTACCGCGCTCTATTACGACTTTCATTGGTATGTAAAACTTTATATTCAGTCTTCATTGTGTTAACAAAAACATCGATAACGTGCTAGGCATATTGCATGCGGTGCCTGTCCTAATTGCCATCTAATCATTCACTTTATTTAATTTTTTAAGATCTTTATTATCAACTTGAAAAGATTGATTCTATATCATAGAAAAAAGGCCAAAATAGTCCAATTTAGGTTTAAAGTAATCTTATTTCTTTTTACTGGGAGCACTATTAGTCCATATTCTTTGATAAAGTGATGCACTTTTAATCTCTAACTTTTAAAACCGTATTAGGCATAGTATAAGTTTTATAAGTTCATCATTCTAAATAATTAAGTAAGGTAATTAGATCGTTGATTCCGCTCGTTTTTGTCCTTTTGCTTCAAGGCGTGTCTGTTCCTTGTTGTGGTCAATACTCCATACGATAGTTAACCTTTTCTGCTCACTCGTAGATTCTAGAGTACCCCCCATAGAGGGGGGAGAGAGTCGATTGAACATCTCAGCCATTTTAGCAGGAATTTCGCCCACATTCGATCCTCAATTCTTGTTCACTCTGAATGATCGTGTTGGGTGAATTGTGACATCATACGGTTGTGTCGAGTAAGTAACAATCGCTTCATCACAATACTTATTTATGGGCTAACATGTCACATTTTGACCAAGTATCCTACAAAGAGACTCCTGAGAGGTAGAAGTATTAAAGAAATGACCATATAGGAATGGGCGCATCATGATATCATAAGATGTCTCACGCTCGGATGTTAGACTCCCACTGCTGACATATGTCCCATGCCACCTTTCGTGAACAATTATGTCCAAAAATGAATTGCGATATAGCTCGCTGAATAAGCAACAACTCTATTTCCAACTCGTGCTATGAATATCATAAGTTAATGCCCTTATCGTTAATTTTTCGAGCAATTAAATGCCTCCTTTTTTTAAAATGAAATTCCCAACCATGTTAATTATTGTGTTTTTATTATTTTTGCGCTAACAAATAGAATATACAACTTTGCCATTGGAAGCCCTTTCCATTTAAAGGAGAATGATCCGCAAATTTGAGTTATGTAGCATAAAAAAGGGGCTAACCCTAGCTATTAGCTAAACTAATGGGATACTAAGAAGCATAGGTGGAAAAAGACTCTTCTACTTGCTATCAAGCTAGTTAAGGATAAAAACATATACCATCATTCTCTTACTATTGAAAACTCTAAATACGTATTAAATGTTAGTAAGATCTTAATTAATTACATTTGTAGAAAAGTCAACTTTTAGGTAAACAAAGATAACAAACATGATGAAGATCTAATAATAGGAGTAACTGAACTCAAGAATATGAAGGTTTCTTCTCTCGACAAGGTTAATCGGTGCTACTTTTAATAAACCTAATCTTTTTAGTCTTTTTTGTGTTCCAACCATGTTAAATCACATATTTGAAAGTCCAAACTTTGTAAGTTAAATGTTTTTTATTTCTTTTCTAATGGGGATAGGAGAAAGGGAAATGACGAGGTGACTACAAAGTGGAGAATCAAACTCTTACCAATGAGAGATGAAGAATAGAATTCTCACCAATGAAAGGTAAGAAAAAACCCATTTAATCAACCAATTGAACTATAAAAATTCTCCCAAATTTGAGTTTTTGCCATCACAATTTTTCAAAATTTTAAATTATATTGTTTGAACAGGCATTTTGATTTTTTTTAAAATTTTTTGTGAGTGAGTGCAAATCTCAAAAACCCAAAACCTGATATGTGCGAAACTCAAGAATCAAAAGCTAATCAAATTCCACGTTCAATATACATATTCAAAATATAAATTTTAAAAATCTACTCCCAAAATCTACGCCAACCCGAGATTAGTTGACAAAACAAAAGATTTATATTATGTCAAGTCTAATACAAGTCTACATGTTGTCCATTACATTTCATGATATATGGTCAGCCAATTACTTCTTCTAAATAAACTAAGATATTTCTGGCCCCTTTTCTCTGCTTTTTTCTCCCATTCATCATTCTCTCTTTGGCTCATTCTTCCAGAAAAAACATTCTGTTCATCCGCCATTAACTCTCGCCGCATCACAAACTTGCAATCCACACATAATCAACTACTTGCAGCAATTTTTTTGATCTTCCAATGTATGCACCTTTTGGCCTATTAAAAATGTTTTTGTTGTTTACTTTTTCATAGTATAGATCTGTGTCTGCGTAATTTTTACGCAGATGCAGATCTATAGTTTTACGTGAATTTAGTAGCTTTTGCTTAAATTTTGTATTGATTTTTGTAATTAGTTGTTTATGGTATATGAGAAATAGTGTGATTTGATTGATTTTTTTTTGTAGAGTCAAAGAGGTTGGAGGATCAGATCTAGGATTATTTTTGTTGTGTTGAAGTCATGTCGTTTACAGGGACTCAACAGAAATGCAAGGCTTGTGAAAAGACTGTTTACCCAGTTGAGCTTTTGTCAGCTGATGGGATTAGTTATCACAAATCTTGCTTCAAATGTACCCATTGTAAAGGAACTCTCAAGGTAATTTACTTAAAGTTTTGCACGTTATAATCTTATTGCTATGTTTTTATTGTAGAATGGATGTAGATGATTGATAGAATTGAGCTCAAACTTGTATTGGGATTGAGTCGTAGTTGATTGATTAAAACTTGATTTTTTGTTGAGAGGACCATAGATTTCTCGGTGAGCTAGAGGCGGAGTGAGGATTTGAAGTTTATGGGGTTGGGATTCTAGCTCTTTTAAGTTTTGGGTTCTAAATTAATAATTTGTACATCTTCAATGGATTTTTTAAGATAAAATACAGGTTTTGACCAAAGCTACTGGATTCATGGAACCATAAGCTATGTTCTAGCTCCACTGAAGCAAAGATTCAAACTTTTGACTTAAAATGTGTAGCAAACCCCCAACTGATAGATTGGAATTTTTCATCCTACTTAAAGTTTTGCACATTATAATCTTCGTGCTATGTTTTTATTGCATAGTGTTTCTTTCTTGCATGAATAAAGTAGAATGGGTGTAGATGATTGATACAATCGAACTGAACTTGTTTGGGATTGAGTCATAGTTGATTGATTAAAACTTGATTTTTACCAAGTGAGCACCATAGATTATTGGGTTTTTCTTAATGTGTTGAGGTAGAAGCTAGAGGTTGAGCCAAGATTTGAAGCTTATGGGGTCAAGATTCTATTATAGTTCTTTTAAGTTGCTGGGTTCAAAATTAATAATTTATGCATATTCAATGGATTTTTAAGACAAATACAGGTTTTGACCAAAGTCCAAAGCTACTGGATTCACGGAACCATAAGCTATATTCTAGCTCCACCCCTGGCAGATGCAAAGATTCAAAATCTTGACTTTTAGTGTGGAGCAAACCTTAACTGATAATAGATTACAATTTTTCATCCTAGATTTTTTCTTGATTTGAGTTGGAAAAGTGATAAAAGAGTAAACTTCCATTATCCTGAATCCTGATGTTGGAGCATGATGCAATAGGAGTTGTAATTTGAGTTGCTACTGGCTCAATCATTAGAATAATTGTCTTAGTGTATGTCAGTGGCGGAGAGAGAATTTTCATCAAGGGGTGTTAAAGTATGAATGAGTAAACTCACGAAGAAGCAAAGGGGAGTCTATGTATATTATATATACTACATAAAAAAATATTTTTTACTAGCTACATAGTGTAATTTTCCAACAAAGGGATGTCAATTGACACCCCTTGACTACATGTGGCTGCCATTGGTGTATGTAGTATATGTAGAGTTCCAATATGAAAAGATTATGGTGTTTTCATGCATACTGACTGATGTTATATGTTTATGTGATCTTTTCTTAGTTGAGCAGTTACTCCTCAATGGAAGGTGTTCTGTATTGCAAGCCTCATTTTGAGCAGCTCTACAAGGAGTCTGGCAACTTCAACAAGAACTTTCAATCCCGTAAGTGTTTATTTCTTGCTTAATCCTTTATTCAACATTAAAGACCATAATACTTTATCTAATATGAAAATGCATTTTACTTGTGTTAGCTGTGAAGTCAGCTGAGAAGTTAACTCCAATGCTGGTAACCATCTTTGCAACTTTTGATACCTAAGATTAACATACTGAAAGAGAAGAACAGTGTATTTTTCTTAGATCTGATGCAATGTTGTGCCTCTTATACTTTCTTCTCTTGCTTTCGCCACACAGACAAAATCTCCAAGCAAAGCTGCCGGCATGTTTTCTGGGACACAGGAAAAATGTGCCACCTGCGGCAAAACGGCTTATCCACTTGAGAAGGTATAGATATCAAATTCTCAAAATTTCACCCTGTTATGATGTCTTTATTGAGGGATAAATTGTTCTTATCCTTTAGTTGGCTTTGGTCCACATTGTGAACCTTTTCCGGGGAAGAGTGTTTGGTGTTGAGGGGTCAGGGGTGGGAGTGCTCATTTCAGTAATAACTTTTTTGTTTCTGGAGTTAGTCTTGAGTGTCAAAAAGTTTCATCTCTTTCATCCACAAGAGATGGCTTCAAAGTTGATTTCTGTTGTAATATTATGCACTCTTGTAATTTCAATCATTTTCTAGTGGCTCAAGAAACAGGTTCATCTTTCCTCAAATGTAAATATACAAGCCAGGTTTCAAAGTCGGAGAATCTCTCTTTCAATTGGAACATGCTATGTTGCTGCAGGATGATGGATAATAATATAATGACCCAAATGGAAATGGATGGTAGCTAAAAGTTATTTAGAGTGGTTGAAGTTTGCATGGTTGACAAATGTTGTGATGTGTCCGTATTCTTTTAAAATAAATATAGAATAGAACAATGTCAGAAATACCAGTATCATCAGTTCGTGGTAGTGACAGCAAATGTGTTGTCTATCCTCTTAAGACTTAGAGAAATTTAATTTAAGTATAGATGAACTGAGTTTCCTAAAATTCGAGCTTATTAGCTCACAGCATAATCATTAGTAGTTCTTTGAAGGAAGGATGTCATCCAGTGCGCCACTCTATTCTACTTCCTCATTAGACATCCCACTGAATACTAACTCGAAATTATTAGGCAAGTTGTGTGTGCTGCCCCATCTTCTCAGCAGCCTCACACCAGTGAACTTTTCCACTTTTGAGTTGTAAGGTAGTAAAGAACTTGAACTTTATCTGGTAAAGTCAACTGTGTGCTAGGTAAGAATTCCAAAATAAAAAAAAAGGAAGAGTCATTTGAACCTTCTATATACTTATTTTAGGGGTTAGTTGATCTGATTATTGTTAACCTATGTGCTTATCTTGATATCTAAATGTGTAGCCATCTCCGAATGTTGAAACTTTTCAAAATTGAACTACATATATACATTGACTTATTTATATTCCAGAGTTTTTGTGCTTTGAGTTCATTTCATCATTTAAATTGTTGACAACATATGCCCCTGTTCCGTTGACTACAAATTGTTAATGTCTTTATCTTTTTGAGATGTAAGTATGAACTTTGAAGGGTACCATTCATTTTTCAGAACTCCGAAACTGGAGTAGTTTTCAATCGCAGGCCTTACTTCTGCAACACTTCAATTTCTTGACATACATCTAAGTTGATTGACCATTTTTTCAGGTGACAGTGGAGAACCAAAGTTATCACAAGTCATGTTTCAAGTGTTCTCATGGTGGGTGCTCTTTAAATCCTTCGAATTATGCTGCCCTAGATGGGATTTTGTACTGCAAACCTCATTTTTCACAGCTTTTCAAGGAGAAAGGCAGCTACAATCATTTAATCAAGTCTGCTTCAATGAAGCGTCCAGCAGCAACTGTTCCAGATTCTTAACTTTATCTCCATCAACTATTTTATCCAGGGAGCTTGGTGTCTTTCAATATTTGTTTTCTTCTTCTTTTCCGTGTATCTCCAATTGGTGTGCCATTTTGGTTTACTGTGTGATCTGATTTCCACGACTGTGAAAACTTATCCTTTCGTTGTTGTTGTCCCTTTAACTTTCGGATGTTAAATGTTCCTGCTGTTTTATCATGACCTTTGGCAGGAAAGTTGTGCAGTTCTTACGAGTGTTGTTACATGATCGTCCTCTCATGCTGTTCTTTATCTTTGTTGACATGCACTTTTCAATTTTAGTAATAAATAGTTGGTTTTGGTATCCTGTATCAGAAACCAAAACCAACTAGCTCAACTAATCTGGATTTGACTTGGTAGACCCAATGGTGATGCCTACCATGAAGGCTCGAATCAAAGACTTCTAGTTAAGGTTAGAAGGATCACACCTCTTCTACCATCCATTGGTGGTGTACTATTAGAGTTCAATCTTGGTATTTTTCAACTTAAGGGGTAACTTTTACCACCAGCAAAAGAACCTTGTTCTGTTAACGACTTTAGGTAAGCACACACATCCTCCCAGTGGTGTCAAAAAGGGTGTCGCGACCAATTCAGTCCAACGCTCCTCTCCTCTATGACATTTATCGATATAATTGTCAACAGGTTTGACATTCTCCTCTCCAGTTCAAGGAAATAAAATCCAGAAGGAAGGAAGAAAAGCAGCAAGATGGTGCACATTGTTACTGCTCATGGAAGTTCATGAATTGTTACAAATTTAATGCATTTGCCAACTTCCTGGTCTATGTAATGTATTTTGTTAGCTGGATTATGGGTGGACATTTTACTAAAGGTTTATAATTTACCTCTTATGTGATTCTTGTTGAAGCATATACCCAAAGAGCACTTGCATCGTGAAAGATTTTAAAGACTCCCCATTGAGAAGATCAACAAGATTTTGCGATCCTCTTGTGAATTTATTCCAATTTCAAGAGCTATGATCGAATTAGTATTGATATACCAATTCGATCTGCGTTCGCTTATTATACTGAGCATTTTCAATAGTATGCCTTGAAGCGGGCTTGAACGCACAAGATTTTGTGTTTCCATTGTACTTTGAGGAGTTGTAGGATGGGATGGTCAGATTGCAAAAATTATTCGGAAGTTATATCATCAAAATATTCACAGGCTAACATATAAGAAATTGAGAAAATCACATAGTTATGTAAAATAGCTCATATGTGCAAAAAAAAATGGTGAGACTTCACGTATTGCTCCCCTGAATCTCTACGGAGGGTTTCGTAAAAGTTTTGTAAAAAAAAAATCGTCTTGAAGCCATATCATCAAAATAATCATGGGTTAACATACATGAAAAATTGAATTTTTTTTTCTAATTAATGTAAAATGGTTCCTAATTTCCCAACATATGTGCAAAATATAGTGAGGCTTCACGTAATGCTCCCCCAACTTCATACGGAGGGTTCCGTGAAGGTTTTGCAAAAAATTCATCTAGAAATCAAATCACCTAAATATTCATGAGCTAACGTTAACACACGAAAAATTGAGAAAATCGCCTAATTTCGATAAAATGGTTCCTCAATATCTAAAATATGCACAAAAAAAGTGAGGCTTCACATACTGCTCCCAACTCCCTACGATAGGTTCCGTGAAGGTTTTAAAAAAACTATAGTCCGAAAGTCATATCTCTGAAATATTTATGGGCTAGCACACAAGAAAAACTAAGAAAATCATCTAATTCCTATAATATAGATCCACAAGGCCAAAATTATGTGCAAAAAATGGCGAGGCTTCATGTACTCTTCTTCAACTCCCGAAAAACCAAGTAAGTCACCGAATTCCTAAAAGTTGGCTCATAAATGCGAAAATATGCCTGAAAAAATTGATGGGATTGTACATAATGCTACCCCAACTCATTATGAAGGTCCTTAGAAAGTTTTTTTAGGAAAAAAATTTGAGTGCTCCGAGGCGCAAGATCCATAGATAATACACACAAAAAACATAGAAAAAATGTGTAATTTCTAAAAGTTGGCTCGTAAATGCGAAAATACGTCTGAAAATATGGTGGGACTATACGTAATGCTTCTCCAACTCATTACGGAGGTCCTCATAAAAAAAATTCAGAAAAATATTTTGGGTGCTCCGAGGAGCCAAATCAATGGGCTAATACACACGAAAAATCAAGAAAGTCGCGTAATTCCTAAAAGTTAGCTCGTAAATACGAAAATATGCCTGAAAAAATTGTGGGGCTGTACGTAATGCTTTTTCAACTCATGACGGAGGTCTTCATAAAGTTTTTTCAGAAAAAAGTTTTTTTGGTGCTCCGATGCGCTAGATCCATGGGCTATACACACGAAAAACCAAGAAAGTCGCGTTATTCCAAAAAGCTGGCTCGTAAATGCAAAAAAATGCATGAAAAAATGGTGGGACTGTACGTAATGATTCCCCAACTTCTTACGAAAGTCCTAACAAAGTTTTTCCAAAAAAAGTTTTGAGGCGCCCCATGACGCCAAATTCATGGGTTATAATACACACACAAAATCAAGAAAGTCAGGTAATTTCTAAAAGTTGGCTTTTAAATATGAAAATATGCCTGAAAAAAATAATGGGACTGTACGTAATGCTTCCTCAACTCACTACGGGGGTCCTCATTAAGTTTTTTCAGAATTTTTTTTGGGTACTTCAAGGCACCAGATCCATGGGATAATACACATGAAAAACAAACAAAGTCGCCTAATTCCTAAAAATTGGCTCATAAATGAGAAAATATGCCTGAAAAAAATGGTGGGACTGTACGTAATACTTACCCAACATATTACAGAGGTCCTCATAAAGTTTTTAAGAAAAAAAAATTAGGTGCTCCGAGGTGCTAGATCAATGAGCTAGACACCCGAAATATCAGGAAAGTCGCGTTATTTCTAAAAATTGGCTCGTAAATATGAAAAAATGCCTCAAAAATAATGGGACTGTAATGCTTTCCAAACTCATTACAGAGGTCCTCATTAAAAAAAATTGGGTGCTCCGAGGTGCTAGATTCATGGGCTAATAAATATGAAAAACAAAGAAAGTCGCGTAATTCCTAAAAGTAGGTCATAAATGTAAAATTATGCCTCAAAAAATGATGGGACTGTACGTAATGCTTCCCTACTCATTATAGAGGTCCTTATAAAGTTTTTTCAGAGAGTCGTGTGATTACTAAAACAAAGAAAGTTGCGTGAATACCAAAGTTGATTCGTAAATGCAAAAATATGCTTGAAAAACAATGGGATTGTATGTAATGCTTCCCAACTCATTACGAAGGTCCTCATAATGTTTTTTAAGAATTTTTTTTGGGTACTTTGAAGCGCCAGATCCATGGGATAATACACGAAAAATCAAGAAATTTGCGCAATTCCTAAAAATTGGCTTGCAAATGTGAACATATGCCAAAAAATAACAATGAAAATGTACGTAATGTTTTCCTAGCTCATCATGGAGGTCCTCGTAAAGTTTTTCAGGAAAAAAAAATATAGGTGCTTCGAGGCGCCAGATCTATGGGCTTGTACGCACAAAAAATCAAGAAAATCGCGTAATTTCTAAATATTGGCTCGTAAATACGAAAATATGCCTGAAATACATTTTGGGACTGTACGTTATGCTTCCCCAACTCATTACATAGGTCCTCATAAAGTTTTTTCAGAATTTTTTTTGGATGTTCCGAGGCGCCATATGGGCAAATACACACGAAAACCAAGAAAATTGTGTAATTCTTAAAAATTAGCTCGTAATTTCAAATATATGCCTGAAAAATTGGTGGGATTGTACGTAATGTTTCCCAACTCATTACGGAGTCATAAAGTTTTTTTCAGAATTTTTTTGGCTGCTTCAAGGCGCCAGATCCATGGGCTAATACACACAAAAAAACCCAAGAAAGTCACATAATTTCTGAAAGTTGGCTCGTCGATGCAAAAATATGCTAGAAAAAATTTGTGGGATTGTATGTAATGTTTCCCCAATTCATTACGGAGGTCTTCATAAAAAAAATTAGATTTTTTTTGGGTGCTCTAAGGTACCTGATCCATGGGTTGATACACACGAAAAACTAAGAAAGTTGCATAATTCTTAAAAGTTGGCTCGTAAATACGAAAATATGCCTGAAATAAATTATGGAATTGTGCGTAATGCTTCCCAACTCATACGGAGGTCCTAAAAAAAAATCAGAATCTTTTTTTGGGTGCTCCGATAAGCTAGATCTATGGGTTAGTACACAAAAAAATAAAAGATACTCCTAAAAGTTGGCTCATCATTGCGAAATGCTAGAAAAAAATGATAGGACTGTACATAATGCTTTCCCAACTCATTATAGATGTCCTTATAAAAATAAATTTGTGTGTTCTGAGGCACCTGATCTATGGGCTAATACACACGAAAAATCAAGAAACTGCGTAATTTCTAAAAGTTGGCTCGTAAAACAAAAATATGCCTGAAAAAAATAGTGAGACTGTACAAATGCTTCCCCTACTCATTACAGTGATCCTCATAAAGTTTTTCCAAATTTTTTTTTGGATGCTCCGAGACGCTAGATCCATGGGCTAATTATAATTAACACACGAAAAATTAAGAAAGTCGAGTTATTCCAAAATGTTTGCTCGTAAATGCAGAAATATGCCTTTAAAAATGGTGGGGCTGTATGTAATGCTTCCCCAACTCATTACAGAAATCCTAATAAAGTTTTTTTTAGAATATTTTTTAAGGTGCTCTGAGGCGTCAGATCCATTGGCAAATACATACGAAAAATCAAGAAACTCGCATAATTTTTAAAAGTTGGCTTGTAAATGCCAAAATATGCCTGAAATAATTGGAAAAATTTACGTAAAGCTTCCCCAAGTCGTTACGGAGATCCTTATAATGTTTTTCAGAATTTTTTTTGGGTGCTCCGAGGTGCTAGATCCATGTGCTATTACACTCGAAAAACGAAGAAAGTCGCTTAATTCCTAAATTGGCTCGTAAATATGAAAATATGCCAGAAAAAAAGGCGGGATTGTACGGAATGATTCCCCAACTCATTAAAGGGGCCCTGATAAAAAAATTTAGAAAAATATTTTTGGTGGCCCGAGGTGTCAGATCCATAGGCAAATACACAAGCAAATTAAAAAGTCGCGTAATTTCTTATAGTTGACTCGTAAAAAATGGCGGAATTGTACGTAATTCCTTCTTAACTCATAAGGAGGTCCCCATAAAGTTTTTTTAGAAAGCAATTTTGGTTGCTCCAAGGTGCCAAATCCATGAACTAATACACACAAAAAAAGTCGCATAATTCCTATAAGATGACTCGTAATTGCGAAAATATGCCTAAAAATTGTGGGAATATATGTAATGTTTCGTCAACTCATTACAGAGGTCCTCCTACATGTTTGTTCAGGAAAAAAATTGGGTGCTCCCACGCGCCAGATCTATGGGATAAAACGTACAAAAATTAAAAAAAAGTCGCGTAATTTCTAAAGTTGGCTCATAAATGCGAAAATATGCCTGAAAAAAATGGTGAGACTGTACGTAATGATTTTTCAACTCATTACAGAGGTCCTCATAAAATCTTTTTAGAAAATTCTTTTAGGTGTTCCTAAGCACCTGATCTATGGGCTAATACACACGAAAACTAAGAAAATCGCGTAATTTCTAAAAGCTTACTCGTAAATGTGAAAATATGCCTAAAAATGGTAGGACTATACGTAATGCTTCCCCATCTCATTACGGAGGTCCTCATAAAAAAATAAAAATGCTAATACACACGAAAACCCAAGAAAGATGTGTAATTCTTAAAAGTTGGCAGGTAAATGCTAAAATATGCCTTAAAAATGGCGGGTCTATACGTAATGCTTCCCCAACTAATTACGGAAGTTCTCATAAAAAAAATTCAGCAAAAAATTTGGGATGTCCAAGGCGCTAGATCCATGGGCTAATATACACAAAAAAATAGAAAGTCACGCATTTTTTAAAAGTTGACTTGTAAATGTGAAAATATGCATTAAAAAGTGGTGGAATTATCTGTAATGATCCTCCAACTAATTACGGAAGTCCTTATAAAGTTTTTTCAGAAAATTTTTTTAGGTGCCCAAAGTCGGACACACGAAAAACCAAGAAAGTCGCATAATTTTTAAAAGTGTGCCCGTAAATGCAAAAATATGCCTTAAAAATGGCAGAACTTTACATAATGCTCCCCCAACTCATTACGGAGGTACTCCTAAAGTTTTTTCAGGAAAAATTTTTGAGGTTCCCTTAGGCGGCAAATCAATGAGCTAATACACATGAAAAACAAAGAAAGTTGCATAATTTCTAAAAGTAGGCTCGTAAATTTAAAAAATATGCCTTAAAAATGGTGGTACTATAATATTCCCACAACTCATTACGGAGGTCCTCATAATATTTTTTCAGAAAACTTTTGAAGTGCCCCAAGGCACCAGATCCATGAGCTTATACACACTAGAAAACCAAGAAAGTCATGTACTTCTTTAAAGTTTGCTCGTAAATGCGAAAATATGTCTTAAAAGGAACTATACATAATGCTCCCCCAACTCTCACCAAAATATTCATGGCTAACAAACACGAAAAGTGAGAAAATCGTGTAATTCTTGCAAAATGGCTCATAAATGCAAAAAATATGTGCAAAAAATGATGAGGCTTCACATACTTACCCCCCCCCCCCAACTCCCTACGAAAGGTTCTGCAAAAACGATTGTCTAGAAGTCATATCACTAAAATATTCATGGATTAACACACATGAAAAACTGAAAAAATCGCTTAATTCCTGTTAAATGGCTCTTAAATGTCTGAAATACGTGCAAAAAATAGTGATGTCTCACTTACTGCTCCCCCAACTCATTATGGAGGGTTCCTTAAAGTTTTACAAAAAAAAATCGTTTCGAAGCCAAATCTCCAAAATATTCATGGTTTGACACATACGAAAAGTTGAGAAAATAGCATAATTCCAGTAAAATGGCTCCAAAATGAGCTAAATACGAGCAAAAAATGTTGAGGCTTCATGCACTTCTCCCCTAACTCCCTATGAAGGGTTCCGTAAGGGGTTTGCAAAAAAAAATTTGTCCAGAAGTCATATCACCAAAATATTCATGGGCTAACACACACATAAAACTCAGAAAATCATTTAAATTTTTAAAATTGATCCTAAATGCACAAAATATGTGCAAAAAATTGTGAGGCTTCACGTGCTGCTTTCCAACTCCCTACGAAGGGTTCTGTAAAGGTTTTATAAAAATATCGTTAGGGTGACACATCACCAAAATATTCATGGGCTAACACACATGAAAAGCTGAGAAAATCGCATGCCCAAAATATGTGCAAAAAATGATGAGGCTTCACGTAATGCTCCCCCGACTCCCTAGAGAAGGTTTCGTAAAGGTTTTGTAAGAAATCGTCCGGAAGCCACATCACCAAAATATTCATGGGCTATTAGACCGGAAAAACTAAGAAAATCGCCTAATTCCTATAAAATGGCTCCTAAATATCCAAAAATACATGAAAAAAATGGTGAGGCTTCACATACTGCACCCCCAAACTCCTTACAGAGGATTGCATAAAGATTTGGCAAAAAATCATCTGAAAGTCCTGAAATAATTAGTTCCACTATTTTAGTCTAAACTAGTTTACGGAACTAATTAATACTCATAATCAAATGTAAGATAAAATAATCCCATATTTTTTATTCCAAGATCATTAGAGAGGAATATTGGTTGACACCACACAACTCCATGTTGATAACAATTATTGATCACCAGTGGGACTTTTCTATTGATTGATATACATCACTTTTGTAACCTATAAATAGTACTTTACACACAATGGTGAGACACTTGACTCCAAGGAATACTGTAACAACACACTTTTATTCTTGAGCAGAAAGCTTTCTATTTCACATTAAATTTGTCTTATTATATTCATTTACTATATCGTCCTCCAATGCAAACGAGTTATGCTAAGACGTGTGTCCTTGACCTCATACAAGTTCAATTGCACCATTTTCCTCGTAAACAAGATGTTATGACATATCTAAGAACACAAGTTCACCATACCAATCAAACTATGTCATATAAATAAAAAAAGGGCTGAGACACAAACTCTTCACTAAGCAGAAAACCAGCAATGGACCATTTCAACTTTGTATCCTTTATAAGTCGATCATTGAATGATAAATATTTTCCTCACACAAAAGAAGCCATTTATAAATTTCTAATATTGAGATCCTTTTTCATTAATAAATCAATTTGACAACTATAGTGACATATTGTGTGTAGTCTCAATTTTACAATCTTTCTGAAAGAATAAAAGACAAAAAGACAGACAAATCAAGTCACTTCTTAAGACTTGCTATTCAGCCTATTCCTGTTCTCTTGGCTGTTACAGATGAAAGCCTGTTTCACAGGTTTTTCAGGGTAAAAGATACAAATTTGAGGAGAAAATTTGTGGCACCAAATGCAAGAGCATGATCCGCGACTTGCCTCGTGAAAGTGAATCATTTCTTGAACAAACAATTAATTTCAGAAGTCGCAAGTGGAAAACTTTCAATGTTCATTTACTACGTTTCTTCGCTTCACTGTAAAGTATGACTCCAAAAACTGTAAGTGCATAGCCAAGCATCCCTGTAACTGACACCGGGTTTCTAAATATTAAGATTGAGATGACTACAGCTACAGCTCCTTTGGCGTTTCCCAGGACCTGTAAGTGCAAGCAATTTTTGTCATAAGCGCAAATAATCTATAGAAGAGATTAAAAAAAAGGTACATTCCTCCTTAGCCAAAAAGAAAAAGGTAAATGCAGAGAATCACGGAACACAATAACTGAAGGGAAAGATATAACTATAGACCATCCAGGTATTACCGAGAAATCAAGATCTCTTGCCCTCTTATAAAATGAAAATAGAAGAAAATGATTTTTCCAGATCTCGTGTAAAAATGAAGATCTCTTGTAAAAAGGAAACCAGTTATCTCGTATTGCCCTCTCTCTATCCCAATTTTAATTTAGTCAGTATCCTATCTAGTCCATCAAAATACCTGGCACCTTTACTCAAATGGCAAAATCTTCATTTCCAGAATTTAAATGAATTTGCTTCAAATTAGCTTCCACTTTCCTTAAACACAAAGTTCTAGCACCTTTTGTATAACTACAAAACTTACATGGTTCAACTTCTCCTGTTTCATCAAATAATACTGTAATTTATGTTTCCCCAAACAATGAAACAACAATATTTTCAACTCTTTCCTTTGCATAATGCTAGTTCAGGACAAATCATGAATTATTTTACTATAGTTTTACTATGTTGTGATTCATCTATAAACAAAATGATTATCGTTTACAAAATATTTCCAAACTCTACGAAAACGAACCATTTCACTTCTGTGCTTGATGTATGTGCTAATTACAGGGATCCATGACCTACATGTAACTCTTCTTCGTGGTTCATTACACGACAATCCCCACCGAACTCTAAAGAGGATGAGTCTCGAAGTGAACTTTTTTTAAAACAAACGAAAAAAGGTAAACACAGGAACATTCTGAAATGAAAAGTTATCTCCATTAACGGGTTTAACATGGGAAGTGAAAATTCCCCACAAGGGACTGTGCTTGAGTACTCCTAATTCTGTCCAAACTTCAAGTGGGTGCCCATCAAGCCAGCACCACCCCTATAATCTTTATCCTTCACTTGTGTTTATGTATAATTTTTCCAAAGTTTGATTCAATTAAAAACAGCATTTGCACATAAAAGTCTGCAACAATAAATATAAAACAGCATAGAAATGGAATCCAAATGTTTGAAATAACAAACTCTTGGTAACTAAATGTCAGAAAGAAAAAGTAAACATCAAAAGAAATGATAGATGAAAACATTGAACCTCCATGCAGACTGTTCACTAGGGGTACATAACTATCCAAGAATACGGAATTCGATATTTTTATGTTTATCAGAAGTTTGAATCTCAAGAGCAAGAAAGACAATGAAACTATGAAAGTGCCTCCCAGAAAATAATATGATCAAACTAAGCCTAGCTATATTTGATGAAGCAAAGAAAGAGACAATTTTTTTGAATAAGTAGGTCCCCAGTCCACGCATAATTTGTGGAGTTATCATTAAATTCATAGATCAAAGATCACAACAATCAACATAATTTCTTCATCAGATTGCAGCAATGATCTATGAATTCAAAGAGCAACACTCAGTCTTTTCTGACAAGTGAAAAAACTAAAGACTAATTCATATAAAAAGAAATCTGACAGTAAATGAGGAGGAATACCTGAAGAGTCAGGGCACTGGTGTGTTTTGTCACCAGAAAGTTGGTCAGATTTACAAAATATGCCAGAGCAGAATTGAATAGCAAAAGCCAGATGATTCTACTATCATCTCTTGCAAGTGCCAATGTGATGCCAACTACATTTTCTTCCATCATAAGTGTTGCCGGTAACAGAAATACAACAGCTATGGGAGCCATATAGAGTAGAAGGTTCATGGAATTCAGCTTCTCCCTTTATTCAAAAAGAAACATTTCAGCATTCATATATCCTAGGCCCATTATGTTCACATCAAAAAGCACAAAACTAGGCTACGGATTCACTAGTATGTAAAGTACATATTTATATGTACAGTAATTACCCTTCAGAAGACAGCAAAATCCCCTGAAGCACTGACTTGAGTGCTCTTGCAGCTGTTGCACCGATACAAATTATGAATCCAAATAGATGAAAACTTGGTTCACCCTGAGAGGATATATGGAAATGAATCAGACACAAATAAATATCTCCATCAGCATTGTGCAAATAAAATGAATCTGCTAATACAGTTTTTGAAGAAGGAAACTGCTACAATTTAGTCATATAGAATATCGATGCAAGCCTAGCTCAGAAGGTACTTCCTTCACACCCTAAACAGTGTGCTACTATTAAATCTATAATCTGAGAAAGAACTTGCTCTCAATCATATAACAAGGAAATAAATACTAATCACTTCTCTTTTAGCAGATTCATTCATCATAACAATAATTACCTAACCATATTATGTTAACAATATAGAAGGACCAGTTTTACAAACAGTATTACACCCTTGATCATGAAATAACTAGGAGGCTTCATGGTATTTCTGCACAGCTAACACAAAGATCCCCCACTCTTGTATATTCTACCAATCCCACCCCTCGACTCCCTAAAAGAAAGAAGGAAACAAACAACGAGAAGGAAAACAAATTGCAATAGAAACTATATTAGTTTCTAAAGTAGACCTGATAGATTTTCTTCCACATATTAGACTACTAAAACAAAAATGCTCATAAACTTGGTCATGTAGAATATTAATGCAGTCATTGTTATAAGCCAAGATCAGAAGATTTTCCTTTTGCCACATTCCAATTATACTGAAGCCCCACTGAATAAATAGCCTGACTTTATTGAGCTAAGAAGCTGCTGGTATGCAGCCGAATCACCACTATGATTTTTTTTTGATAACCACTCTATTGAGCTGAGAAGCTGGTGCATGCAGCCGAATCACCACTATGATTTTTTTTTATAACCACTCTATTGAGCTAAGAAGCTGGTGCATGCAGCCGAATCACCACAATGATTTATTTATTTTTATGACTGTGGTGTCTAGATCAGCTTTCACGCACCTTGACTAATTACAAGAGATATCTCCCACAAGCAACATCTACGGGGTAACTCTGTCCACAAGGACAGATGGAAAAAAACCACCTAGTGCTCTTTTGTCTCTACTAGAATTTGAACCAGTAACATTGACCACTAGGACGAATCACCACTATGATTCCCAAAGTTTCAGACGATTATATTAAAAGATCACGAATTTAAAGCCTAGTTGATTAAACTAACCAAAAACAGATCAAAAGCATTAGACATAGTACCACAATACAACTATAATTTCAATGAAATATCATTATCATTAGACAATAACCACAATTCAACTACAAATTTAACGAAATATAAAAAGGGCATACCCCACTGGCGATGACAACCCCGGTGACAACAGGAATTAGAGTGACATAAGTCAACCATGCCTCCCTCTTGAATGTCATCAAGTAAGCAAATACAGCAGTAAAGAAAGGTGTAGTAGCACCTATAGCCTGATTAAAAGATACTGGCAAATACCTAAGTGAGATATTGCCACTAACAACAGATGTACAAAAAATAAGACTCAAAGCAGAGATCTTCATAAACTGAACCCTAGATCTTATAGTCTGCATTGGTACCATTTTCATCCAAGCAATAGCTATATAACTCAGTAAAGAACAAGCAGTCATATGACACATGGTAAGAAAAATTGGGTATTTAAACCCATAATTGCTTAACAAATACTTGTTCAGTAACAAAACCCCAATATTTGATGAATACCAAGCTGCTACTAGCCCAATTGTAAAGAATTGACCTGAACTCTTCATTGCCGACATTATAAACTGATCTAATCAATACCCACAACCCTAAATCCCACAATTAACAAAACCCACAAAGGAAAAACTCTATAGAACCAAATACACCCAAAACCAAAAATCAAAAATCAAGAATTTCGAGTAATAAAGTAAAAAAAAATAGAAATATTATGAAGGAGAAAGGAGAATGGATCTTCTAGGAGTAGAAAAAGAGAAAACAAGAAGTAATTTTGAAACCATTAATTGGATCTGATTCAATTTCTTCAGCAACAATCAATTCAATTCAACACCACTTTTTTTTTTTAAAAAAAAAGAGTAAATTTACAGCAACTTTTACTTGTACTGAACAAACAAAACTAAAAAAAAAAATGGAAAACTTTTTGGAGCAAATATAGAAAGATAAAGAGAGAGGTTTTTGAGGAATGAAAAATGGAGTTTGAGAAAGACGACCGACGAATTTGCAGAGAGAAGGGGTGGGGGTGGGGGTAAACGCGTGGGAGAAAGAAAGTGTTTGAGTAGTGCTATTAGTCTTTTTTTAGTAAATTAATTAATTTGTTTTAATTTTACATAAAAAGAAAAAAGAGTCCAATTTTTGGTTGGATTCTTTTATTTGTTTCTTTGAATCTTTCTTTTTTTTTGGAAGGGTAGGGGTAAGAAAGAGAAGTTAAAAAAAATAGGGACTAGGATGATAGTAAAATTAGATTTTTGATTTGGTTGTTGAAATAGATTCAGAATTTAAAATTTGTGGATTTTTATAATTGTGCTTTAGTTATTATGTTAGTTTGTTATGATTGTTGCTCATTTTTGGTATGTTATGTTATTGCTTTTTTATATCTTCTTTATTTTTGTATAGTTATTTTACATGCTTTAATGTTCGTTACTCGAGTTAAGGGTCTTTCAGAAATAGTTTTTATTTTTAAGACTATATTGAGGTTTTTGTTGTTGTTGTTGTATTAATAGTATTAGAGTTATAATTAAATAATTAATAATTCTTTTAATATACATATTTGATATTTAATCATAAATTATTAAATTCTATCAATAAGTATCTTTCGATTAACCTAGCCTCCTCCATTCGTTAGGACTTAGGACTAACAACAATCTTTAGGTACATAACCTCCTCCATTCGTAATAAGGGGTAGTACAGAAATATTTACATAGTATCCATAAACTACTCTTGAATCTATGGATGATACTCTATAAATCCAATATATAAGTCTTTTATTTTAGTTTTCTCACGAAATTAATATAAAGTAAGAAATGACCAATTAAAGGAGATTGCTAAATGGCCAATTTCATTTGTTTAAAATTGGAATTTTAGTGATAATAAAAGTGGCATTTTGGTAGACTTGTATATGAATGTATAAAAAGGGGCACTTTGTTTGACTTTTATTAGGTATCTTTATTATTCTAATTGTAATATTAAATTCAATGTTTTTGTTTTTGAGCATTTTTCGTGCAAGCCGGCCAACTTACATGTGTCTGGGAGAATTTTACTGTTAAAAATAATATTATGCGTAATTAACACAAAAAGTAAAGTAGACAAATTATTAATATTTATAAATATCTTGGTTTTTTGAAGTATCCTAATAAATAATTAACATCCTTGCTGGCTTTTGTGGTAGTGGTTCATTTTTAGTTGGCATTTTCGCATTTCTTTTTTCTTTTTCTTTTTTTTTTTGATAATATTTATTTGTGTATCTCGACTAATTCTAGAAATCACCTAATATTTTTATTGAAATGTGAACTTGAGACCTAGACCTCGTATTCTTGACCCTCTTCCTTTTCATTTTTCTATTGTACCTTGTTTGCAAACAACATAGAAATCGTACAAGATATTAGTATTTAGCTAGATTTGAACCCCTCAAAAATATCAAATCAAACTCGAAATATGATTAAGAGTTCTCAAAATCTTGAATTTTCATATTCTTTTTTAGATATTGAAATTAGAAATAAAATCTTCTCAAACTATATTGATCGTAAAATATCATGATCAATAGGATGTTAAGGTCCGAATTTTAAAGTGAAATTATTTATTTATGTTTTTCAGTCGTCAAGGAAAGAAATACTTCTATAAAGAGGTGATAAATAGAGTAGTCCTGTGGAAGGAAAAATATAATATCATAAAAAAAAATTAGGTCATTTTCATGCATTTTCTTAGTCAACAAAGAAAAATGTCTTCGTGAATAAAAAAGAAAAAGTGGTACATAGTGTGGAAATACTAGACAAGTTTTATTAGACAACTTGATCAACCATTAACATTCATCTCCGACAAATGTTAAAAAAAAAAACAAAAAAACTAGATCTAATTTTAATGAAAATAAACCAAACTTGAAAATAAGATTTCTTTTGTTTCTCATAAAATAAACCACTAAAGGGGATAAAACTACTTGGAAATAAGTCACATTCACTTGCATTCCTACTAGCACTACAAAAGCTCTGGTCCTGCACAGCCTTTAATCAGATTCATAGAGTCGAGTTTCACGTTTACCCAAAATAGAGGAGCCACCTCACCAGGCAAACAGCCACGAGTCATAACGCACTCTTTGACTAATCAAAGATAAGAAAATTAAAATACAACTATTTCCTCCCTACCAAACACTCCTTAGATGCCTAGTCAATTTTCTTAACAATTCTTCTAGCTACTAGCCCTTGCACAATATTATTTTTAGTAGTAAATAGATAAATGCTACTTCTATTGTTGCCTCCTTCCTTTTAGTATAGATAATAAAACAGATGTTAACGTTGCAAAAGTAGCATTGCCTATAAATGTACATACAAGTACACCAACCGTCAATCTCCATTTCATCTATGTATGCACAACACCACCAAGATAGAATGTTTCCTACATTGGGAGGTATAGAGACTGTTTCCAACAGACCATCGGCACAAAGGAAAAGAAGAATTAACATGGTAAAGAAGTTTTGGTAAAAAAAACTACTGACAACACAACATCACCATGAGCACAAAATGCATATCTAAGTGTTGTTCTTAGGCACCACCGGTCCAGCAGCAAACCAGATTGGAACTTAAAACAGATGCACCGTTTTGGCTTATCAAACGCATTTGGTAAAAATGTGGAATACATTTCCAGTGAACACCTCTAAGAGACTTGGAATAATTACAGAAGTATTACCAGGCATATGATTTGCGAGATACAGGAGAAGTATTACCAGGCATATGATTTGCGAGATAGTTGGTTCATATCAAAGTCGTCAAAGATTTAAGAGCTAAAAGAACAAAATGAAACTCCAAGAATAAAATTAGACATCTAATAAGATGTTCAAACGTTGGTATTTCAGAGTACATGATAAACAAAAATACCAAAAAATGTAACTCCACGCAGCTCAAAACAATTTATGTCAATTGTATTTTAAAAGATTCAAAACCTTCACCACTAATGACCTCGATAGATAAACGTAGGGCCTCCAAACAAGCATCAACTAAATACCTTGCTGCAACAACAAATATGCACAATCAGTACTACCTTCAAATAGTGTCAGCAGATACAAAAGCACAACATCAAGGTAACAACGGGTTGATTCTACAGAATAGTGATATGGCAATAGCCGGACATATTGAACCGTAAAGATCATCTGATAAAATCCATCAGAAGATACTAATTTTCCAGTTTCTCAGGTTAAACATTACATGTGGTAAGATGATGTCAAAAGCAATTTCAACATCATATTATATCTATTGTGATAACAAGTCAAAAATAGCTTTGTTTAGAACACCTTCCCTTTCCACACTGTCCAAGCAGAGAATCACATTCAGCTATCTGCTTAATACTTCCGTGTAGATTTTCAAGAGAAGTTCTTACTTGAAGGGATGGAAGTAGGCACTATTTTTTGTTGGAACTAACGTCAATAAAAACCCTATAGCTAATTACCATCTTTTCAGGTGTTGTGGGTCCTAGTTTTTTCATAACTTTTGAACAGACACTAGAAAACAGAGCTGAACAATGTTTATTCAAAAGCCTACAAAAAGACACTACAGTGATAAGCCCCTTTCTATTTATTGGTTTACTAATATAGAATGAAAGAATAGACAATTATTCCATAGTAATAAAAGACGATTAAAACAATCCTTTCTTTCATGCACTTCTCGGGAGCAAGGATTAAAAAGGGCAGTATACTAGATAATTGGCATATCATGAATGTTAAAGGTAGTTGAGTACCTCTCAGACTTTGAGAAAATCACTCACACCAGCTAGGTATGTCAATGAATGAACTTTCAATTTATCAGGTAAGAAAAGACATAGTGTTAATACCCTAGTTTAACCAATCATAGTAGTATAACGGGTGGGATAAATAATCACGGGACTAACTAATACCCCTAAACTAACCATACGCACGATAAAATACGAAAATATTATCCCTGTTTCCTCATAACAAACGACCCCATTGAACAAACATCTTATCGTAAGAGTCAACTCAAAAGTATGCAACTTCAACAAATACTTCGGCCAATTATAAAACCATTATTTCACCATCACCGCAAACTAATAATCCTTTATTCATTAATCTAAGTCATATAAGCAGTGCAATCCATGCAACCAATTAACAACTATAGACCATAGCATACAATTTTTTTAAAAACTAAAATACAGTACCTTTATATACTGCTTGGGTACATGAAAACTCTAACCTTAGCTCCCTGCAAAAATGGAAGATAATAAATAAATTGACAAACTTCTCTATACAAATACACCATATACTAACCCTCTTTACCAAGCACACAATTTAATTACTCAAGTGTGTATTGTAGTCGAAATGTACCATGGATTTTGGTGGCAGATTGGACTTGAATTTAGCTCTAACAACTCCACTATTTCCATGAGGCCTACAAACTTTACCCCAAATGCAGCGGTAATGCGAGTTATTCTTCTTTGTTTTCGCCTTGTATACATAAGCCATACGCTTCCCCAAGTACCAATCTACTTCCTCCTTAGTGTTCACTCCCTCGATCTGCACCAATGAAGTGTTTGGATACTGATTCGACTTCGACCTAATTCACAAATTCAAATTGAATCAATCAGTTGCAAATTCAATTTCCTTATATTTGTTCAGCTCTATTCAGACTCATTTCAGATTAAAACTAGATAATGACGATAAATTAGTTACGTTACCTCTTGTATCCAAGGACTGTTCCTCTAGTGTAGAGTCTGGATGAAGAAAGAAGCAAAAAAGTAGTGAAAATGTGACTTTATAAGCAAATTTTATGAATAATTGTAAATGAAGATGATTCAGTACCTTACACGCTCTCCTTGGCGTCCCTTCACCATTTTCGACTCTGGAGCTGTAAACTGAAGAAGAAAGGTAAAACCCTAGACTGCAGGTATTTAGCGAATGAGGAATGGGCTTGTGGCCCAGTTATATAATTTTTTGGGCTTGACTAATTTGGGCCGACTTGAGAAGAAGGAGGTCAGGTCTTTTGTTAGTTTAAGACCCAAACAAACAAATAGAGACGAAAGAAGTAGTACTATATATCGTAAAGAAAAAGTAAACATTGAATTCAATCGATTAGTCGTATAATGATCCTAGTTTGCATGCAGAATACATAATTTACCTGTGGAATGTGAGTTGATACATGTGTCGATCAAGGATAATTTTTTTACAAACTCAACCTATTCGAAGCACAGTTTTTTTACTTTTTAAAATTGAGTTATTTCTTGATGGTGTCAAATGCACATCTAATTGTGTATCATGTAGTAAAGTTTTGAAGCACTAAAGTTTATATATTTCCCCTAGTTACTTAATCATATGCAACTTTCATAACAAATGTATGCTATTTCAGATTTGTTGAATGTTTTTTTACGTCTACTCCACTATAAAGTAATAGTATTCTCAGTTACTGTCTCCATTGAGTTATTTCTTGATGGTGTCAAATGCACATCTAATTTTGTATCATGTAGTAAAGTTTTGAAGCACTAAAGTTTATATATTTCCCCTAGTTACTTAATCATATGCAACTTTCATAATAGATTTGTTGAATGTTTTTTTACGTCTACTCCACTATAAAGTAATAGTATTCTCAGTTACTGTCTCCATTACCGTTTCTTCAAAGAAGAAAACATGGTTCTAGTGAGAGTCCGCGGCAAAAAAGGCAAAAAAAATTGAGCAAAAATTCCAAAAGGGCAACAAAAAAAAGGTACAAGCTAAAAAGGCAACATTTGGACAGAAGGTGTGTTGCCCTTTTGGTTTGAACCTTTTTTTTTGTTGCCTTCTTGAAATTTTTGCTCAATTTTTTTGCCCTTCTAGCTCCAGACTCCTTGTCATATGGCTTTTCAAGCAAAGAAAACATAGCCAGTTTGATTCAACACAAATGGGATATGTGGAGGATTGTGTGCGTACGAAGGCCTTACCCTTACATTGAAAAGGTATAAAGGCCGTTTTTGCTAGATACTCGACTTAAGTAAAACATCATAAAACAAGAATGAAAAATGAATATAGTAGAGAAAGGCAAAATAAATTCTAGTTATTTGAAGCATGAAATAGCTAATTGTGTAACAGGTCATCATGTATGTTGCAACAGCAAGTTAGCTCCTGATGAACCTCTTAAGAGACTTGTAATGTTTTGGCACTGAAAACTCTTTTAAAACGTTCTGGAACTAACGAAACCATAACACAATTAAACCGAGGAAACAATTCTGCAAAAAGGCAAATTGAGAACTGGAAATATCAAGATTTTAAGAGCAAAGAGAACTAAATGATTGTATGTAGAAACTCCAAGAACAAAATTAGACATCTAATCAGATGTTTCACTCATTGGTGTTTTCCCAGTACATAGTAAACAAATAGACTAAAAATGTAACTCCACATAGCCCAAAACAAGTTATGTCCAACTACTATTAAAGATTAAAATCCTTCATAACTAATGATAGACAAATGTAGGGCGTCCAAGCATGCATCGACTTAGTACCTTGCTGCAAGAGTAAGTATACACAATCAGTTAACTTCGAAAAAGAGTCAATGGGTAGGAATACAGGAAGAGAACTGTAAATAGCAATAACAACAGTGTAACATCATGTTAACAGTCTGATTCTACAGAAACGTCACGTGGCAATAGAAGGACATTTTGAAACATTTAGGATATCTGATAATCATGGCTTCATATCACTATAAAGGGGAGGAGGAAAATCCATCTCCAAAAACAATTTTCCAGTGCACAGGTTAAATACTACATACGGTAGCAAGATAATGGTGAAAGCAATTTCAATGTCATATTAAATCTACAATGATAGCAATTCAAAAACAGCTCTACAATATCTTTCATCCCTTTTCCACACTGTCGAGACAGAATATTCGCAGGTGATTATCTGCTCAAAGCTTCTGCGCATATTTTCTTGTGTGCTACGTGAGGGGATGGAAGACAGTACAATATTTTGTTGAAACGTATGACATTAAAGACCCTATAGTTAATCCGAAACAGCAAAGATAACCATCTTTCTATGTCTTGCCGCTTGATTACTCATAATTTCTGAATGGACATGAGTAAACAGAGGTAATCGATGTTTGCTTAAAAGCCTACAAAAAGATGCTACAGTGATGAGTCTCTATGTAATTTTTTGTTAATGTGGAACGAAAGAAAAGGAGATTATTCCAAAGGAACACAAGAAGGATCAAGCGATCTTCTGTTCATGCACTTTATAGGTGTAACTTGTAAGGAGAAAAAAGAGAAGCGCGGTAAATGTTTGGCATAGCATGAGTGTTTTTACTACCCACACACTGAGAAAATAGGGTAATCGCAGTCAAAATATGGTTTTTGGGTAGAATTTGAGGCATCATGGGGTTTACTAGGTGTGTTAATAAATGAACTACAATTTAAAAGGTACGAAACATATTGTTTTAATACAATATATTTTTCCGAGGATCTTATGGTAAGAGGCAATCCTAAAGCATGTAACTTCACAAATAATTAAACCAATTATAAAACAGTTCTTCCATCACCACAAACTCGATCCTTTATTCATCAATCTATGTCCTATAGCAGGACAATTTAAGCAAATGTAGAAAAATATTATTAATACCTACACCAACTAAAACTAATACTCTAAGAAAGGTAAGCCAAAGCACTCGACTACATACTAACCTTCTAACCTACATAACACATCGATCACTATAGAGTATAGACCATAACATATCAACAAACAATTTTTTTGGTCAACAAATCAAAAATTTAAATAAATTATAGTACCTATATGTTGCTTGGGTACATGAAAACTCTAACCTTAGCTCCCTGCAATAGTGAAACACAATAATAAATACAAAATCACCATATACACTCTCCCTCATAAGCAAATAAATTCAATTACAAATAACAGTAGTTGAAATGTACCATGGACTTTGGTGGCAAATTGGACTTGAACTTAGCTCTAACAACACCACTGTTTCCATGAGGCCTACAAACTTTTCCCCAAATACAGCGATAATGTGAATTATTCTTCTTTGTTTTCGCCTTGTATACATAAGCCATACGTTTCCCTAAGTACCAATCTACTTCCTCCTTAGTGTTCACTCCCTCGATCTGCACCAATGAAGTATTCGGATACTGATTCGACTTCGACCTAATTCACAAATCAACATTCCATCAATCAATCAGCTGCAACAATACTTCAGTTTAAAATTAGATGATAACAGTAAATTATTTACGTTACCTCTTGTATCCGAGAACTGTTCCTCTGGTATAGAGTCTGGATAAAGAAAAAGGCAAAAAAAAGTAGTGAATATGTGATTCTATAAGCGAATTCTAAGAAAATGGAATTGTAAATGAAGATGATTCAATACCTCACACGCTCTCCTTGGCGTCCCTTCACCATTTTCGACTTTGAAGCTGCAAACAGAAGAAAATCCCTTCTAATGGAGAAGCCTACAACCCTAATTGCTGAGGGAGAAGAGAGAAATTTATATTTAGCGAATGAGTTATGGGCTTGAGGCCCAGTTGTTTAATCCATTGGGCTTGACTGATTTGGGCCGGATTGAGAAGAAGGAGGAATCCAACTCATTTGCACTTTTTTAGCTCCGGAGAAATATAATCATAATATCCCACAAGTTATGCTTTGTGCCTTTAAAGAATTTATGTCTGATAGGTATAAGTTCGAGTTCTAAAGACAAAAGTTATAAATCAACCTATTTAAAGGGCAAATCGTGCAATTAATTAAATACCCTTGTTAAGAAGAATTAATCTGAGCCCACTCATCCAATCGCTTATATTAAAAATTTGTGAATGGATAATGTGTATAATACATATATAATTATGTATAATCAAGCATAATTTATGAACCGACTAAAATAAATAAATAGTGAATTCGATAGATTATTTGTTTAAAGATCCAAATTTCTTAGCATGGTTGTGTGATGTAAAACAAAATATATCAACCGTTCCTTAAATTTATTAGTAAATTTTACTTGTCGGTTCAAACTGAATATTTGAACACAGTACAAAGTCACTTTTTATTTGTATGCATAAATGCATGATGCTTTGTGCACCGTGAATTTCACTGCAATTACTCAATGGAATCAAGTCATGAGGCTTAAAGCTTGTACTTAAAACACAATACAGGGAGAAATCACTATACTCGATAGTAGTCAACTGCTATTTCACATATCAATGTAGACATATTTATACACTTTTGTCTGAGTAAAAAAAATCAAGAAGACACTTTATTACAACTGAATAATTTAACATTTACATATAAATGACCCCCCAAAAGATGGGTAAATAATCACTCAAATAGTGAAAAAATAAAATTATAAGTCAGCAAATACATGGTATGTTTTGGAATCTACTATGATGAACCTCAATGCAGCTACAAATGCAGCAACTGCTATGCAACTAAAGAAAATAATATTGAGCCAATGCCAACTCTTCTTTAAAAATGACAACTTCTTTCTCTTAGCAACAATGTACATGTGATTTGGAAGTATAAATGTGAGTGGAAATGTACTGATAGCCCCAGCAAGGTTCATGAAGTCTCCCAAAAAAGGCAAAAGAGCAGACAGGAAAGCTGTAATGGCTATATAACCACCTCTAACAATGATCCTGAAGGCCAAGTTTTTACAAGTCAGTGCACTTCCTGTAACTCCATACTTGGTATCCAAGAACTCGTAAGTCGGACTCGCAAATATCTAGGATCATAAATAGAAGCAAATTAGAGACATTAACTAAACAAGAGTTATCGAGAACTGGTCAGGGCAATCCAGTGCATGAAGCATCGCACATTCAAGTAGGGTTCAGGTAAGGGTTGTGCCACAAAAGGGTATGATGTAGGCAGACTACCTTGACACAAGCATAAGTGGTTGATCCCATGGCTTGAACCGGAGACAACTTTACCGTTGCTCCAAGGCTTGCCTTCTTAACTGGAACTGTTTGAAGGAAAAAACTTACCAACACCTGGTGTTTACACCAAACTACCTTCTTTTTTTACCATGATTAGTAGTAATAGAAGATGAGGTGAGAACTGGTATTTAGTTTTCTATATAAAGACACATGTTTGCGTTGGTGTAAATACCAAGTATGGGCAAGTCTTTTTTCTTGTTTGAATAATGTAACATGAAAATAGCTGTATAAAGACTATAAGATCGGAGCAGGGTGATAATTACATGCAACGCGATGATAGCTTGCAAGAAAGCAGCAATGTTAGCCATTCCCTTCAACCAAATTGGACCACTAACATTGTTCAGCAAATAGGAAGATGCACTTGATCCATAAGCCCAATATCCAATGTACGTAACAGCATGCATTGGAATAACTCCTAAAGTGAACTGAAAGTTAAGGGCTTTTATCATGTTATTGACAACTGGTTCTCTCACAGTGGCCTACATGAAAGACACAAGAGATTGTGAGAGTTAAAAACAATGATCAAGAAGAAGAAGAAGATCGCTAGTGTAGTCCCACAAGTGAGGTCGGGGGAGGGTAGAGTGTACGCAGACCTTACCCATACCTTGGGAGGTAGATAGGTGATACCTGCAGCTGATTATAGAAAGTCGAAACATATCATACCAAATTTCAATTATCAACTCATGTCACGTAATTCGATACTTTGACTTCATTATAAGTCAGGCTTGCTGAGCAAAAGATAATATGCATAAATAAAGTCTATCAATTTCTAGGTCGGTTACCTGTATCTCAGGAAGCATTCCTGTGTTATACGCAAAAACAAGGTTAGCAGCAGCACCAATTGTTGCCCAAGTCCTACTGGTTTTGGTTCCTGGAATGCTGTAGTCTCTAGGAGGGGCCTCAAGACCTGCAATTCAGGATATTCAGAAAGGATGAACAAGACGGCATTCCTCCTTAAGGAAGCAAAATCTGCGGGTGCAAGACTATGCCTTCAGTTCCAGACAAATATGATTTTCATGCAGACAGGTTGTTTACTTTATAAAACAAGCCCTGGTACTATGTGTAAGAGGACTAACATTTCGGACAAAATGTTAAAAGAAGCATAATCAGAGACAATGTAATATTGCGTGACGAATGGTGCCAAGATACCCCTACCCCTCAACACCCAAAATAAGGAGCAAGAATAAGTTTTTCATCAATCTCCAAACAGGAGGATTGGGAGAACCTAGAAGGCAAACCACACACTCATACACTAAGATACGATCAACTTTACTTTTCAACAATAATGTACAGCAGGAAGGAATAATTACCAGAAAGTTCCATCAGTTAGATTAACAGTATGCATACATTGAAAATTTAAATTTGTGTTTGACTCACCGTCTTTAAAGGACAAAGCAATCACTATACAAATATACACTAGACTGAAGAATGTTGAAAACCCCAGCCAAATCCTTAAGTCTGACAAATGGGGTATAGCAATGGCAAAAAGAACACACGCGAACCCAGCCACTGCAATGAAGTGTGGCAATTTCATTTGATGGTCATCCCTAAAGAGAACATAGAAAGCCTGCGATCAAGTTGTTGGAATCATCCCATCAGAAAACAAAAAAAATCTGAATGGAATCGTATTCATATGTATAATTCTGCTTGGATATCAAATCCAAGGACTAATGCATATAACTATTACCTTTAATGCTTGTCCACCCAAAATGACATATCCAGTATTTATCAAGAAAAGATTTGCGAACTGCGATGCCCAGACAAGTGAATAGGCTGTCTGTCCTGTAGCAGACAAAATCTCATTCAGCTAAACCAATGGAATCAAAACCATATAAATCACAAAAGAAGCGTAAGAAGCTTCACTATGTATTTGATAAGTTTTCAGCAACACATACCATACATGAATCCCGCAAGGTCTCTATATCTGATATGCCTCCTTCCCCCATATTCATGGAGCTTAGCCATAAGAGTACTAGCATAAAGTGATATAGCTGATGATAAAATCAAACCAACCACACCACCAACCCAACCTAGAGGAACCATAATTAGGCCAGCATATCCGAGAGCAAAGGCACTGTTGATACCAGTGCTCAAAACAACTCCCACCTGAAACCATGAATCTGCGGCTTGCACAACAGGTGAAATGAGCACAATTTACTATAAATCAGCAGACAATTTATGGCATGAATCATAATTTGCAGATATCATATTGTAATGTTCTTGGCACCTTTTTCTTCTGCTCATATACATTTTTAATGGGATTGAAGATAACAAAAGTAAGACATTTTTCGATATTTTGCTGACAAAATCAAAAATCTTATTTTACCTCATATTTGGTAACTCAATTCTAGTACATTAATCACATGGGGAATGAAAACATTACATCTATGCAACTAGTAGGTACTACACCATGTCTGTATTCACTTGGTTTGCAGTTTAACTGGATTAAGTGAATGGAAATGTTATCCAGAGAGGCAAAGGTGGAATCAAGTTTCGAACTTTATGACTCAAGTTCGGTATTCTACCACACACCATTTAATTTACTGGGCTTCAACTCATTAGGTTTGGCTCAAGGCTCAAGGCCTGTATTATAATATGTATAAATAATCTATCTAGAACCAAGGAAGCAAAAAATATTATGATTCAGAAACTATAAATTGAAAATCGTCCTCTGCCTCTAATCGCAAGACTTGTCATACCAAAAGGTGCATTTGAAATTAACCTCACAGAAATATGAGAGTGTTATGCAGAAAAGAAGACACTAATCTTGCTTGCTCATTTACATCATTGGGGGTCTAATTAAAACATCAACCTCTTCAAGGTAAGATATCTCATAATTAAGCCTACAATAAATTTACTGTCAACCACGCCGTATAAATCTTATCTTAACCATGGGATATTACACCTTATCCAATCCAACTTGGAATTAAAGGGAGTTACGTCTGAGTTAAACTTGGAGATGGAAGTCTTCTTTCCTTTCTCAACGGTGAAGTAAGACAAGCTCATGAGCTTATTATCCCAGATCAGAACAAGTTGATAGGACTCCTTTTTTTACGTCTCATCTTGTTGAGAATATCATTAACTAATAAGTATGCTCTTTCTAATAGCTTAAGTTTTTAGATGAGATGGTCACACACTTCAATATGATATCAGATGTAGATGACCTGAGATCAATCTCACCGTCACCCAAAGAATTTCCACATGCTTGGCTCATGAAAAAGAATCAGGTCCACACGTGTCCAGGAGGGCATGCTAAGAATATCATTAACTAATAAAAGTGTGTTGAGAATATCATTAACTAATAAAAGTGAACTCTCTATAACAGCTTCAAACACTTCAACACATCTCCACACAAATTAGTACAGCCATTATGGAGTCTAGTTCCAGAATAATAATAATAATAATAATAATAATTTAGTCCGCGTACCAAATGATCCCTTAAGCTTTCTACAATAGCCATGACAATCATACATTTATGAACATAATCTAGCATAAATTCAAAAACCCTAAAGAGTAGTTTGTAAAAGAAAGAGACCATTACTAACTTGGTGTGCAGAATTAGGAATATGAATAGCCAAATTTTCATCATTCTGCACATTTGGTAGAAGGGGATGATTAAACGACGTCGTTGCCATCGAAATCAAAAAGGGCTAAACAGCAAAAACAAAATAAGCTCAAATCTACAGCCTCTTTCCGCTATGGCTTCCCCTCCTCCTCCTTCTTCCTCTGTGAATTCAATTATAGTGAAATGGATATGGGTGTTTCCTATTTGTAATTGCAGATATTATTTGCCATTGTCGTCCCACTTGCTTCCTCCCTGATATGACTGCACAGTGATGGGTGATTGTGATTGTTGGAATGGTGGTTATATTTCAGTTGTGGCAGAGCTAGAATTTTCACGAATAATTCAGATTACAAACAAGTAAAGTTCTAATTTCTATTTTATATATAAAAAAAATGGCTTTAATTATATATAAAAAATCAGAATTTTTTATCAATTTTTTTTAATGATTCCCTCAATTTTATCTGACTTCGACTTGTATATCGTTGTCTATTACGTAATTTATTTATTTTCAGTTGTTGCTTACGTTTGTAGATTCCTTTACAGTTGATATAATATCGGGAAATTATGGAACTTCTTGAAAAAAGAGAAGTTACATTATTGGAGGGGCGATTAAAGCATTTTGATGGCCTAAAATTAAAAATAAATTAGAAGGGCTTTGATTTATCATATTCATTTGAATTATTGTATCCGCTAAAATTTACGTAATAAATAAGTAAATTAAATTTTGATTCATAAAAAAGTTTGTATAGTACAATTTTTATTTTTGTAAATATTTATAATAATTTTATTATTGTTAAAAGGGAAAAAGGACAAATATATCACTGAACAATAAAAAATGGTATGTCAATACCTTCCGTTATACTTCAAGGTGGTATATACCCTTATCGTCATTTTTTTGGGTTGTGTATATCCTTGAATCTAACGGATGAACACGTGGCACCATCTAAACAATACATCCATATTTAATTTATATTCACAATTTAAAAAAAACCCACCCAACTTCCACCATTTGACCCAACCTAAAATATCCTAACCCCAAATCACCCAAAAGACACTTCATCGTTCTTCCTCACACTAACATTACAAAGTCCAAATCTTGTTACGATGATATGAGTTTATAGCTTGTTAGCACGCCGAAATTTTCTTAGTTTACTATTCAATATTCACCTATTCGGGATGAAAGCTAAGTGGAAGAAGAAGCGTACGAGGAGGCTCAAGAGGAAGCGCCGAAAGATAAGCGATTGAAGTAGAACCTCATTCCGAAATTCTCAATGGTCTAGCTATGGTTATGGTCTTCGTTAGGCTTCTGCTATTTAAGTTTTTGTTTGAAAACTTCAATAACATTTGAGTTGTGATTTTGTTCTAATCGTACATAATTCAAATTTTGGTATTCGATTTTGACTATGAAAAAAAATGGTTTAGATAGTATTTCTTCGTTTGCCTTATGGTTCAGTTGAATATTGTGTAAAATTAACTGAAGAAAATGAAGATCCAATAAACATCTACAGTTGTCGACGGTGGTCAATTGACTGGGATGACATTGAAATCTTTAAGGATGGATCACCAGATCGCTTTTTCGAAGCTCATATACATACTGTGGCAGAAATAGGAAGAATGGTGTCGCCGGCGATGGTCGTGGTGGTATTGGAAGGATTGGTTTTGGGTTCCAATTTGATGGATATGTTGTTGGTAATAATTGGGTCGGGTGTTTTAATATGGGTGATGGATGGATTTTTAATTAAAGGTAAAATACTAAAATTAAATTAAATTCAGAAAATCATTTGGATGGAGACACGTGTCCCTCCGTTAGTCCAAAGGGTATGTATATACACCCTAAAATTTAGACGGCAAGGATATCAGTATCCTAAAAATATAACGAATGGTATTTAGATACCATTTATAAAAGTTCGGGGTATATTTGTTCTTTTTCCCTTGTTAAAAACTAAACAATTTTTAGAGAGAGCCGAAAGCGAAAGCCAATAATGTTGCTTCTATTTTTAATTGATTGCGGTTGGCAACATAAATATCATGTACAATATTCTCTGTCATTTAATGGATCATCAACAGTTTTTTTTTTTTGTGTTACCTAATATCTTTGATGTGACAATTTAAATATTTTAGTTTCGAGCTTAGAATATAAAATTATTATTTTATTAATTTTTTTCTTTTAAAATAAGTCTTATTGAGGTAAATCTGAATTAAACAGGCCTCGATATGGATAGTGGACATCAATTGAATTTTTTTATTTTTATTTTTAAAACTTACTATATTATTAAATTTGTTATTATATAAATGATAAAAAGAATCATTCTAAATAAGTTGATGTCACACCTAAGCGTGGCCGATAAATAATCAAAAAATGAATTACCAAATTAGGATGTATCATAACAGTTGGAATTGTATTTACTTTTAATTACCTAATTAATGAAACTGAACTTTAAAAATATCAAATCGAACATCATCCATCATTGATGAATTGCTTACCATATATATATCTTGATTGACCTATACCGACAAATTCATAATGTTAGAACTTGAGAGTGGAGATCTAATATATATA
>JAJOOS010020137.1:0-43682 GCA_029582725.1 Solanum chiquidenum | reverse complement strand
AATTATACAATTGCTTCTTTTTGTATATATATAAAGCGAAATAAACATAGCTTTGCCAGCGAAATTATACAAATCTGAAGAGGAGCCAACGAATTATACAATTGCTTCTTTTTGTATATATATAAAGCGAAATAAACATAGCTTTGCCAGCGAAATTATACAAATCTGAAGAGGAGCCAACGAATTATACAATTGCTTCTTTTTGTATATATATAAAGCGAAATAAACATAGCTTTGCCAGCGAAATTATACAAATCTGAAGAGGAGCCAACGAATTATACAATTGCTTCTTTTTGTATATATATAAAGCGAAATAAACATAGCTTTGCCAGCGAAATTATACAAATCTGAAGAGGAGCCAACGAATTATACAATTGCTTCTTTTTGTATATATATAAAGCGAAATAAACATAGCTTTGCCAGCGAAATTATACAAATCTGAAGAGGAGCCAACGAATTATACAATTGCTTCTTTTTGTATATATATAAAGCGAAATAAACATAGCTTTGCCAGCGAAATTATACAAATCTGAAGAGGAGCCAACGAATTATACAATTGCTTCTTTTTGTATATATATAAAGCGAAATAAACATAGCTTTGCCAGCGAAATTATACAAATCTGAAGAGGAGCCAACGAATTATACAATTGCTTCTTTTTGTATATATATAAAGCGAAATAAACATAGCTTTCAATTATATATGTATAGCGAATTATACATATATATGTTTGCTATGGAGTGCAATTATGCAAACTTTGCTATAGCATAGCATTATGATTTTTTTGTTTGCTGTGAAAGTTGCTCTTTAGTTAATTAAGTAAAAGGGTGTCATTAAATCTAATTTCAAAAATAAAACTAATAATTTATTATAGGTGTTTTCTATACTCTCTTTTCTAATAACTCTTTAATTTCATTTATTTTTTTCAGACCACAATGTTACTGGATTGATATATCTTCAATTTTAGACTACTGAACATTCAAGAATTTATTTACTTTCATAAATATGACGAACTAATAATCAAGAACAGCCAAAGCGACGCAGCATTAAGAAAAACCCAAGTACACATCACATTGCATTGCATTACATCATATAAAAGCACAAAACACCAAAAAACTTAAAGAGAGCAAAATTAAGCAGGAAAAATTAAAATGCACATTGATTATAGCATACATTTTTTTTTATTTCCAACTTAATAACATAATTAAATTAACTAGTCTTGGTTCCTTCTTTCCCTTCCTGTGCTTTGCTCTGGATTGTTTGTCCAGCATCCTTTGTCTTTTGCCCCAAGTGCGCTGCAGCATCTGCCACGCGCCTCTTTGCCGCTTCCATACTCTCCGGGACCATCGATTTACCTATAAATTCATCACATCAAAAACAATATATCGAAGGGTAGAGTGTAGGCAGATCTTATAACAAAATGCCTGAACTTTTGCCACATACATTTTCGTCGCAAGAACTTTGTCAAGCATAATTTCAAAACCTTCCTATCTTAAGTTGTTCTAAAAAAATTACCAATCAAATAAAATAAAATACCTGATCTTTAAAACTTTATTTTTTTTTTACCTTGTCTGAAATAATTGAGGATCCAAGAGAAAGACGAAAGCCCAGTAATTCCAAAAGCACCGGAAGTCAAAAAGCCAGCAACAGCAAGCCCAAGAGTAAGAGTAGCAGGTACAAGAACTGGGCTAAAGAGTAGAAACACTGGAGTTGCAACAGCAAGCCCAATTAAAGTGCCAGCAAGAGTAATGCCAGCAAGGCAAACAAGTGTCCCACCAACAGGAAGAAGAGTTACAATAGCAAGAATTTGTGAAGCTGAAGGACCTTTTTGACTTTTCATACCACCAACATCATGATGAAGCCGCTGCTGGTGTGGCTGAACATGAAGTTGATGCTGGCCGTGTGCGTGGCGGTCACCCATCGTCGTCGTGAAATTAAAATAGAGAAAAAATAATTTGTTTTTTTTTTTTTTAATGTGTTGAGATGAGAGAAATGGGGTTGATGTTAGTTGTTTTAAAGGGGGGGAAAAGAGTGCAACGTGTTGGAATGCATGTGAATTAAGAGTGCATGAGGAACAAGTTGCATTGCAAGGAAGAAAGTTTGTGTCTTTTACTTCTACCTTTATTATGTTCGGATTGTGAATTGTAACGCCTTCGTATGGGCCCTGCCTAAACTAGCTGCCTTATTTTGTTTGATTGACACCTCAAAAAATTTAACAACTACAAAAAACAACCTTTTTTTCTTTTTATTGAATATAAGATATATGTAACTTTCAACTTTAATTACTAAAATTAAATAATTAATAGTATCATTTTTAGGATGCTTTGGCGTGGAGAAAAATATTTTTTTCATTTGATTAATCAAAATTTTGAAAGTATTTTTTGTCGTTTCTTAAAAAAATACTTTCTTAACAAAAGTAGGAAAAACAATAAGCTCATAGTAGGAAAAATAATAAGCTCTATGAGTGACATTCATATTGATTGTGTCTTTCCTACTCCTACACATTCCACATAGACCCCAATTCTGCCACACCACACCTCTATTGTTCAACCCCAATGCCTCTTATAGTATTTGTTTAGATAGTATATAAATAATTTTAGATTATTATTGTTTGCATATATTTACAGTGAATACAAAAAATAATAATAAGAAATTCATTTATTTTCCTAAAAAAAAAAAATTCAAAAGAAAAGTTGTAAGCTTTTCCTAGTGATCAGGTCCATTTGGCGTATAGAATGTATGGGCCTTTTAGTGTACAGGGAGCCCAATATGGCTTTTGGGGCTTTGACCCTGGTGTTTGAAATCCAGGAAAAATCCCAAGTACTGAGGCCCAATGTTCATGTCATAATAAGCAAATTTCCAGTGGGAAAAGGAGTGTAATTTCATACACTGAAATTACTGAAATTACTTGTTACTAATTACAAGTACTTGGGTGAAAATAAATCTAAAAAGGAGGTAAATAACTTGTTATAACGTATTAAACTGTATTTATAATGTAAAACTACTATTATAGGATAGCCCTCGTAAGATATGAAACTAAATATATAGTATAATTTTTTGAAATGAGTGTCGACCGACATTCGTCACATCACTAGTACTATTGTGATGCCCGTATAAAATTACACTTCATCCATTATCACTAAACTCTACACTTATATACTATGGCTATCGTTATGCCCGTATTTAATTAAAAGGGAAAGAAAGAAGAAAATAACGTAAATTGAACCCACACATATTGTACGAAAGACTTGTATCAGTGTCACTAAACTGTAATCCGTTGGGTCGTTTGGTACAAAGATGCATAATGCAGGAAGTAGTAATGCAGGGTTTAGTAATGCAGGGATTAGTTTTTATCAAGTGTTTGGTTCATGTTTTCCATTTAATCTTATGTTTGGTTTAAAATTCTAGATTTTTTTTTTCCTATTATATCCTTGAGTTATTATGAGATTTTATATTTCATTTAATTTGTCAAATTAAATACTAAAATATATTTAAAAAATTATTATTAAATTTTGAGGTGTGATATGCCACCATAGAGATCCCTGATAGCACGGTATATTAACCTTAAACTTAGCATAGATTTAAGGCTACTTAAATTATTCACATACACAAAGCTTATTTTTTTTAAAAAAATAGTTCAAGTGGTCAATCGACGAACTACTTTTTAAAAAAAATTCGAAAAACCAACTCAATATAACAAATCAAACATGGAGAAAAAAATATTAATTTGTGAAATCATCAAATTATATGGAACGAATTTGAAGAATTTAAAAGAATATTTATAAATATTCTCATATAAATAAAAAAGAGCATTAAATTACAAAAAAAAAAATAGGAAAAAAGATTTGGGGATAGTTTAGTCATTTAGGGGTTTTATCCAAGGATTGTTAAACTTTGGATTAGTTATCCCTCCCTTTTCTAGGGATAAAATAAGACCTTGTTTGAGGTATAACTAATCCATGAATTAGGTTAAATAAATTAACCAAACAATGTTTTTGCTGGACTAAATTTTAATCCATGAATTATTTTGATTAATACCTCCTACCAAACGGGTCCGGAGTGTAGCCATTTTAATTTGTGTACTGTTTGTTTGTTTGTTCACTAGTTAAGGAAAGAGAGTTCCACTAAGACAAAAAGGCAAAAAACACGGAAGGGAAATAAATAAAGGAGAAGTGACAGTGAAAGGGGCTGAAAGCTACAGATATATATTTTTAAGGAACATAAGTTTATATTTTTATATTATTAATTACTATAATTATATCATATAAGTTATGTTTCACTATAAATTTAATTTTTATCGACAAAAATTATAGAGTATCTATGGGGCCTTTTAACTTGTCAAATCAAAATATGAAAATTATAGTTGGGGGCTGCAGTTTTTTACTGGATCATTTTGAATCCAAGTCTTGTTTGGGCCTACTAAGGTAGAAAACTTTAATTTCCTAATTTGTTAAGAGTCCATTGACCAAAGTCAAACTGCGCATGCCTGGTCTGTAGAGGGGACTTTACCCATTGACATGAAAGAAGGCAATAGAAGTATAGAACTCAAGAAACTTTCATTTTCTACCTTATAAAGAAAAAGATGAGCGAGTGCTTTTTCTTTATAAGGTAGGTCTCGATCTCATTTAGAAAATCTGAGATTGAATTCAGCTTGCATAATGCGATTCACATTTTTTGTATAACTTATAAATTATTACAATAATAGAGCCTAGATGTCGGAGATAACCTAAATATTTAAATCTTAATTAACAAAGTTATTCGATGAAATAAGTCAAAATATACACAAAGGTTATTCCATATGTTATAAATATTTCATAAAATTATTTCTGACACCCAAAAAATAGCAGTAGTAGGGCCTAGAAGGTAAAAGGTCACCGGATCTTTGGACGGTCAGTAGGGGCCTATCTTAAACAGGAGGAAATGAACGAAGGATGTGATGGATTCGTCAATTTGGAAAAGGTTGAAAATCTTTCATTTTCTTTTTGTGGTTAAAATATCTCCTTACCTGTAGGCTGCATAATAGTAAAGGAAGGGGCCTAACTTAACTTTTTAGTTTTTATATTACGTGCGCATGCGCCTCAATTTCCCTTTTGCATGACACATCGCATATTTTTATAAAATATTTATTTTATCTTTAATGAAATTTTTACTATTTATCATTTATTTTAGATTATAATTTTTTTTAATTAAATTTTATGCCAAATCAAATTACTTCACATAAAATAGTAAGCTGCTAACTGCTTATTGTTTCTACTACGATGACTTTGTGTTTGTATTTGATTTTCAACAAACTACACAATATCCCAAATCTCCTTAATTTCTACACCGTTAATTTATCCAATCTGAAAGACATATAAACTTCGACGAGACAGTACTACAGATTAAAGAGCATTACTCCCTTGTTTATATTTTATTTATCCAAGAGTATCTCATAAAATAAATTTTCAGTTTTATTTGTTATTTTTTAATATATCAAGAAACTCAATACAATATTATTTTTCTTGTTATACCTTGAACATTAGTTGATATGAATAGTATGATAAATAATTATATTAATTATTATTTTTTAAAGAACGTATGAAATTCAAAGTAATGTATAGTAAATTTTAAAAAATCATTTATTTCAAGGGACGAAAAATGAAGGGGGGACAAGAATTAGAATTGTCGCAAGCTGCTTGAAATAGATGTGTGGGTTCATCTCACATGGAAGAACAATATTTTTCCGGACCCTATAAAAGTAGGCAACTGTTATATCTAGACCAAGACAGTGCCATATTGTACAATATAATACTATATTACTACTATTTAATTCAAGATGCCAAAATGTTACCATCCACATATTAGGATGATAAAAATCCACATCATACTATATAGTCAGAAATTTTATTGAGGTCTTTTAAATATCTCATTATATGACATAGCATTTTCGATAAAAATAAAAAGAGGAATGAAGTAAAGACGAGGTTTGCTCTTATATTGAAATGGCTATTATTTAATCATAAAATTTTTGCTTACCTATCGCATACTAAAAAATAAAGTAAAAGTTTCACTTATTTTCTTTGCTCCGTACCAAACACATCTCAAGTCATTGCTACAAGAGGGTTGATTATTTAATTAAGTTATGAGTAATACAATAATGAAAAAAGAAGAAGAGGAGGACATACGTTTAAAAGAAGAAACAAAATTGCTTTTGGGATGATTTATACTAGTACAAGATTCTGACGGCTAGTCTTGAACTTTGCTAGCAATGGGCCACTACTGCACTTCTCTGTGAAAGATAACTAGGACGTCCTCTCAATAGTTAAAGCAAACGCAATCATAAACTTCTCTTTTTTCTTTTATGTTTTTGTACTTTTATATTTGGTATTCATATCAAAATCCGATTAAATTTAAAATTATGATAAAACATTTCAGTTAAGAATCCGAAATTCTAACGAAGAATGAATAAATCTTAATGTTTCACTATAATCCTTATTGATTATCCTAATATCCATCTCTAACTTTTTTCTTTTTTCTTTTTTAAAAAGAAGAAGCTATATATCTCTAATAGTTTTATTAGGATAAGTGAAAAAATAATAAGTATGTCATTGTATGTAACTTTATATACTATTAATGCAAAGACGTTTTACACTATCAATTTAATTTAACCAATTATAACAAGTTAGTACCTCTTTTTTTTCTCTTCAAAATCATCATATTTAAACATATCTTGACACCTTATATGTTATGGTATGTCAACTTAACCTAATGATGATATATGAAATATTTGAAAAATTGATTGGCTAGAATTAACATGAATACCCAAATCACATCCATATACATATAATTCAGTTTTTGTACAATACAGATGCACTTAATCGCCCATTCAAAAGGGAGCAATTAATAAAAATGATCAACAATAGCTATATAGCATCACACAAATTAAACAAGTAGATAATTAAATATGATAATTGGGAACACATGCTACTGTATATCATCATCTGCTTCAGGGTTATTGTTCCATGTAGTATTAGGAGAATTATTATAAAATTCATAATTAGTTTGATGATGATCACTTCTCCCATAATTAAAATTATTAGTATTACTTTGTTGATTACTAGCATATCTCATCAAATCAGCATTGGTAGCATCAAGTTCTTTCTGAAGACGTATAACTTGTCTTTGTAGAACTGAAATAGCTCCAACACAACCATAAACTGGATCTTTCATACGCGCTTCAGCTTCATAAGCAAGAGAATTAACCGCGTCTTCTCTCTGGTGAGCTTGAATTTCATTGAGGAGTTTACTTACATTGCTTGCACCAAATATTTTGTGTACATTCGCGAATTTTTGTGGCTCTTCTGGTGGAAAATAAGGAGCAAAGATGCAACCTGATAGACACTTTCTTCTCAAAAATTTACATGCTGCACATGGAGGGTTGGAGTAGCTACTGGAAGAAGCCATTATCTACCTCTAACTTGAATTGAAGTTGTAACTGTACACGCACAATTAAATAATTTTTACATCATTAGATTATTTTTGTACCTTGATTGTGTAAAATATCATTTATACGTACGAATGGTGTAGATGAAGTGGGATTAAATAGGCAATTATATGTCTATATTTAGATGATGAATTCTCAAGGACAAGTGTGATATTTAATGATCTCCAAGTATGTTAGGATCAGGGAAGAAATAGCTAGGTTTCATATGATCATAGCTTTAAAGTTTTCAGGTAAATTAAACTCATGACCATTTCTTTTATGTTGAAAAATTCCTTTGCACAAAAGTCAAAAGATAAGCATAAAACCTAGCTACTATATATTAGTCTAATCAAAATGGCCCTTTATTTTGACATTGTAAAACACACAAGGGAAACTTTGTAAATTAAAAATAAAAAAGATCATGCTCAGTAATCTTGATTTCTCAATTTACTAAAACACGCCATATATAATAATTATATATATTGTGATGTATGAGTAGTCATGACCAGTTTAATTTAATTTGGAGCAAAACAGTGGAACATATTGTAAACTTACTATGCTGCCTTTAAAGTATATATCCGACATTCCACCTGCAAACTTCCGCAAAACATGTCTTTTATTCACATCAACTAATAAAAAGTCACACACTATACCTAATGTAATTTCATATCATTGTCCTTCAAACATGTTGACAAAAAAAAAAACTACTCAACTTACTTACTAACAGATCGATCTACACGTTTAGGGATTTTTATAGGTCTCTCAGTCCTATAAATTGAAGAAATAATAAAAAGATACCTTAAATTTTCCTTTTGGTAGTTGCAAAGTCTTTCAAGCTATGTAACTTGATTCTTGTTAGAGCATGCTAGCTAGCAATTAGTAGAGTTTCTTTTTTTTTTTTTGGAGAGAGAAAATTAGAAACCCTAGAATTGAAGAGAGAGAGAGAGAAATGAAGAAGAAAACTAGTGGGAAGTAAAAGGGACTAAGCACATTTAAATAAGTGGGTATTTCCGAATCAAGTAAAACTTATGGGATACATACTATTTGTTTGGCTAACATATTGCTTTCAACAAAAATAAAATAAAATTATATCATGTTTAGTGAATTTTTACACTATATATTAGTTAACAATATTTATTATGAATATGATTATTTTTTAAAATTTAATGAAAATTGTAAGTAGATATAGTAATACACGCCCTGCTAATTAACTCTAGTGATATTAGTTTCATTCTAGTTTTTTAAATGGTTAGTGTATAAAAGGCGATTGAGAGTATATTAAGTTTTACATATATACATTAATAATGTAAAATGCAATCAATTATGTGTAATAATAATTTAAATAGATTGACTTTAATATTGACTCTTAGCTTCAGTTATCATTTCTTTATATATATATATATATAGTTGTAATTATTCTATGGGAACACTTGCTTAATTTTCTGTCGGCATGACATGTACATGCATGGTAAAATCAATAATCATTTTCCACTACACACCAATTTATTAGTTATAAGAATTTTTTTACTCCAATCCAGTTTATTACGTGGAAATTATCTCTTGTAATTAATCACTATAAATGGAATAGAAGGAAAAAAATCTATTCTTTTTAGACTCGTTTAGTTTTAGATGTAAAAATAATATCTCTTATTAAAAATTAATAAAAAAAATACAAAATCAAATCTCTTGGCCACATTTCAATTTGGACATTTAATTGCATCCTGACCATCTTTCTTATTTGCATAATGATTTGAGTGCATAATTGATTGATAATTGTAATAAGGCACAAAATAAAAGACACGTCCAAGATTTGATTATTTATAAATTTTATATATAGCGACTTAATTAAGTGTTGATAATTGAATTTAAATTTATTTTTTTTGTACATATTTAGTAAATTTGTTAATGCATATATATTGTTTGGCTAAAATTATTGAGTTATATCGAACTCATATATTCAAATCTAAAGATCCCATAAAAAAAATATTAAAAAGGAAAAATACTTTGGTAGATGAAATTGTTCCCATGCATGTAAGTCAAGAATTTTTTATAGTATCAAATTGAAACAACATGTTCTTTCTGAATTATTCAAATTTAAGGCAAAAAATTTCCTGCCATTATCATATAGTTTTCATCAATTTTTCGTAATATAATAATAAATAAAACGCGCACATATATAAGAAACTGCTCGAATCCGTGAAAGAAGCAAATATTAATTGTCGTAGGTCAAAATTTCATATAAAAGCGGGGCCCTGACCTACCAAATAAATGTACAATAGAAAATATTCTGAAATTCCAGAAAATGTTACTGTTTGGCTCATTATTGAAACAGTAACTAAATCTTTGTAAACAATAATTCAATACTGAAATAAAATCTTCTTGAGAGGACGGATAATTTAATATGATGCTATACTGTTTCTTATACTTCATCATTCTTTTTGCTCTTTAATTTTATTCTCGAACTCTACTATTTAAAATGATAATAAAAATCTTACACAAATAATTCTATATGTCATCAGCAGTTGCCGGAAATTTGAAATTTGAGTTAGTAAATAATCTTATGTTGTAGATCTATGATACATTATTATATATATACAAGCATTTCATTTTTTAGATAAAATTATAAATACTTTAAGTTTTATTTTTAATACTTACCTTTTTACATGGTCGAATATTATTATTATTTTTTTAGAAAAATATAATATAGAAATAGATATTTAAAGTTGGCATGATTAATTGATTAAATGCTTTATAAGGCAATAAGGATTACATTTAACGTCACATTTGTGACGTATTAATGGAATATTATTTTTGTATATATCAATTAATGAATGTGGAAATCAGGCGTCATTTTTCATGATTAATTATAAATATTCATTAGATAAAACCCTTCTTTTTTAGATACATGAATCTATCTTTAATTTTCTAATCCATCAATATTGCATGCTTTATTAAAAATAATAAAAACCGGTACTCAATTATAAGGCCAATTCTCTTTTCTTAATGTTTTTACCCATATATATGTAGCTTTATTTAGCTCGTAAATTAATAAAAAGAATTAATATTAGATTCTCAGACTCTTTGAAAATCATATAACTGATCATTAATAAATTAATAAGTACTAGTATATAGTAGGTCCAGTGCTAAGATTCTTTTGGTATAACTGCTCAACCATTGCTTAGATTGCAATTAAATATTGATCAAAAAATTAAAGGGGTTGCAGAGGTTAGAATAATTTTAAAGGTAAAATTCTAATGATTAAGGAGCAGATTATTGGTTCCTAGAAGTGAATATAATAGTACTAACATTTTCAATTCGTTAAATTTTGGTTCCTTGTAATTTTTATTATTATTGAGAGTTCACGGGCAACTTTATGTCACATGACAATTGATTTTGTAAGCCATCAATGTTATATTCATAATTATTTTTTATTTTCACAAATAACATTTTTTGAAAAAACTGTTATTTTTTTTATGTTCAATTTGTTAGTAGATAAGAGATCTTAATTTCTCTTATTTTAAGTGCTTTTGTTACTATATTTTAGAGGCGAAAAGAATAAAGTGACTAGTGATTATTTTATTTTGATAGGCTAAGAATAAAGTTAACTATTATGCAATCCCAACATGGATCCCAATTCCTAAAGTTGCGTCTTTTTTATGCGATAATTTAGCGCATGATGTGAAGTAGTTTGCGCGTGCATTTAAGAACAAGTCATAGTAAATATTCTTTGTTTATTTAAAGGCTGAATCCTCTTTATTTGTCTAAATTTTAATTTTATTTGCACATCTAATTAGGCAAATTTAGAATTTGAAGACTTAAAATAATAAAAGGGTTTTAGCTGGATTCAAATCCTAAGGCTGGAAAGAATGCCCACCAAGTTCAGATAAGGGAATGCGTCTCGGGGTGATTTCTCTAGCTTATACCAACAGCACAAGGGCATTTCTATGCTTTTCATGGGTGCATTGTTTACTATATCCTAGTTTCTGTCAGATAAATATATAGATATGATTTTTTTCGAAATTAGCAGGTACACATGCACCCCTCCTAAAGGTGTGAGTTCGCCTCTACTACCACTTATTTCAATTGGGTACCTAAATCCTAATTTAGGAAGTTTTTTTTAAAAAAATAATAATTGTATTCTCAGTATTCATTATCTAGATAAGTTAATCAAATAAAATATACACTATCTGTCTACCTGGTCTTTTTATCCTTTTGTTCTTCCATTTCAGTTAGGAAGTGGTAGTAGCTAGTTAACAACTTTATTGGAAAACAAAAAAATGTTTTTAGTTCCCCAAGTCCCACCCTCAAACTCTTTACTCTGGAACAACTTTAGTGGTATGTAAGACAAATTGCTAGGTTGCTAGGTGATCTACATGCCAATCACAATAGAATCCATCCTTAACTTGATGATCATCATTAAAAGAAACTGAAAAGATTGTGTCAGCATAATATTATTCAGTACATATATCTCACCAACCAAGAGCAGCAGTTACAAATCATGAATTAACCCGCTCAAAGTTTGGTCACATCAAAACAGATCAATAATAGACAAAATTAAACATGTTTCCCCCAAAAAAAGAGTTTATTTTGTCATCTCTAACCTAAACTAAGCTGAGAACTAATCCAACTAGTAATCAAAAGATGCAATTCACTCTATTTACAGTGACTTTTTGGTTCTTTTCATAATTAATTTCGTTTTGCTCTTAGCTAGAGAAATAAATTGTATGTGATCGAAAACTTGGAGCTACTTAAAGAGTCTTAGCACAGAATCCTTGATGGAATGTATATCTGAATCTATTTGCTATGTATAACCAAAGCTACATTCCTCAAGATAGAGGTTGTCATTTACTGCGTAAGCCTGAAGGAGGAGTGACTAAAAAGTAATCTCTGATAGTCTTCCTCAATGAGGAAGGGGGATTCAGAACAGATGAAGGACTTCTCTTTGCAGCTTCTGGGGTTTTCTCAAAGTTTTCTTGAGGTTCAACACTTGGTAAAGCTTTTCTCTTCTTTGATATTGGAGTGCTCATTTCAGGGACTGTGATAGGATCAGGCAAGTCTTGATGACATGTCAAGTTTGAGTCAATGCCAGCAGAGACATTCTTGATGCTGGCTGGTTTTTCATCTGAAAACAGCTTCCGGCGTTGCATACATGAAAGTGCTGTTACTCTCCTTCGAATGGATGATGGAGATCGTGTGTTTGAGTAACAACTGTTGTGGATGTTCCAAAACCGCACCTGGCACAGATTTGATAGAAATAACACATTATTGACATCTTCCTAAAGTAAACAAACACAAAATAAGAAAACAAAGATCACAAATTTTTGCAAGACTGTTTGATTATAAATCTCTTGACCTTTAAGAATTCTGAATCCTCAGTCATAGGTACCTCAAGAAATTTGGCTCTAATACCAAATGTTTGAAACTTAGGGAAGGAAGAGCACTTCATTTGGAAAGTTTTTTTTTTGCTTCTTCCAAATTGCCTTAAATAAAATAGATATAGTACCTAGGTATTTGTAGGAAATCTTCTACAAGTTCCTAATCTGTTACACGCACCTTAATTTCATTCTAAACTTTTCTCTTTTAGTTCATGACTAAAACAAGGCATGCATCTTAAGACTAAATACATTACGTTTTATGATTCATCATGAAATAAGTAAATTCATGTACTTGGAATGAACTAGTTCATTTATCCAACACTCTGATCAATATATCTCTACAACTTACTGTGAAATCATCTGATGACGTAGCAACTTTGCCTGTTTCTGATGTGCACCTGAGAGAGTTTAGTTTTCAAAAGTTAGGTTTAGATTTGAATAGGTACACCAGCTTAGAATCTATAGCATTGAGCAAACTTACCAATCTAGAGCTGTAACTTCTCCATCATGGCCTTTCAACATAATTGGATCTTCAAGAGGTTTGTTTACCTGATACATTGAGCTAATAAGTTAACTTCACATAGAGAACTCCAGTGAGAAACTTTTATAGTTGAAAAAACTGACCTGCCAAACGTAGCCATTTCCATCACTGGAACCACTAAGAATATGAGCTGCATCAGGACTTATAGCTGCCTGCAATTACATCAGAATCAAGGTCATTTTCACTTAGTTACAAGGATTGTATCCAAATCACAAGCAGCAAAAATTGAGAATAGCACTCACCTTGACAAAAAATGATTCTATTTTGCATCCTTTGAAAGTTTTAACAGGCCCTTTTTCTGCCTGAAGTACATTGTAGAGGTAGATTCTGAAAGAGAGCAAATTCGAAAGAGAAAAATATTAGACATTGGGCATGATGTCTATAGGTTTTTGTATATGGTGAATATATTGATATTGTTTTTCTTGAGAGTGCATTGGGCAACATAATCTAGAAATCCCTGAGTATATTGTGGATAAAGAAAAGCATACACCAAGCTGAAATAAGCTCTTCAAGGAACTGGAATACCTGCTGTCCATGCATGATGCAGAAATAAACGCTCCATTTAAATCTTGAGACAAACTAGATACTCCATGATATCGTTGTACCTGAACAAGAGAAAAAAATTATATCACATCAGGGAAATCTGAATATTCAACAAATTGGACCCTCTTAATTCCAACCAAGCCTCCAAACTTAACGTCACGTGGTGGCAGCCTGGTTTCATCTTGAGCAAGACATTGCTGTATGCTTTTGAGAGACGGTGAAACACTAAAGAAATTGAATACTCTAAAAAAACACACATCTGAAATGGAGTATCTATTATTACCTTCTGAGTTGATACATCAGGACGAGGGCATGCCTGAACAACAGGACATTTGAGATTCCTTGTATCCCAGAACTTTATGATACTGAAATTTATTATGGAAAAAAGTAGTGAGTAATGCATAATCTCACAGTGAATTCCCTGCCTAAGTTGCATGCATAATTTGAAAAGCATGGCAAGTTTTCTCAGTCACCTGTCAACTGCTCCAGCACTAGCTATGGAAAGCCCGTCTTTAAGGTAAAGTATAGATGTAATGCTCACAGAGGAAGCCTGAAATAGTTGTGCCCAGTAAGGATAAAATAGGTTGTATGAAAATATGTAGAGATGAGTCTTTTCAAGTAATGATTATCAAACTAACCTTTCCACGTCTAGTCCGCCTCTGACAGGGAGAACTGTGAGCCTCATGGACGGTAGCAATTGACCTAAATACAGTAGACAGGTTCTTCAAAGGATCAGGTATGAATAATTCTAATTCTTTCTTTTTACTATTGATAAACAGAAATAGTTGCCCCTGTTCATCAAAACAATCGTAATGCATAATATTGAATCACTATTCTAGTCACATGTGGGAGTAGCACTGTACTTACGGTATGCAAAGGTTTTCACTGCTACTGTCAGAGCACCTCAAGTCCCAGAGTGCAAATGACCCATCTCTAGAACCAGAAACAATAATATCTATATCGAACCAAAAATAAAATAACACATCAAAATAATGGCATATCATGTCTTTTGCTAGAGTATAAAAGAAAACCAATGGCTCCAGAAAGAAAAACAGAAGACCCCAAACCTACCATGATTTGTAGGATGAGGACAAATGGATTTTACACTCCCAGTGTGACCCATTAGTGCTCTCACACATTGATTTCCTTGTGCATCCCATACCTTTATCTGCGCAAGTTCATCATGAAAATTTGTTAATAATGTAAAAGAAAAGTAATTGGGTACCTGAAATCAATTACATGAATACAGCATTCAAAATGATAAAATATCTATCTAATGGTTTTTGACATTTAGCTAACATGGATTTGTCCTTTTGAGTGCATAAAATGGACGGAGAAAAATGAATAAAACTAATTAGCTACACAACAACAGAAAAAAAAAGTGAAATTATAACTCACACTTTGATCACCTGAAGCTGTTAAGATATTGGTATCTTCCTGCAAAGAAAATCAAGTAAAGAGTTGAGAAAAATCAAATGGAAAACAGAAATAAAGCATGGCAAAAACTTAAGTAACACATTTCTACCCATAAATTGGTTCCTACAGCTTTATCTATGTTGAGTTGTGTGAACCACCTTATCTAAAAGTTTAAATTGTTAGGTATGGAACAACTTCATTGACTTAAGACAATCTTCAACACTTGATAGGCCCTTATGTATAGCTGGATTACTTTCTTGAACTAAATTGTGAAAATTCTGCACTTGTGGATAATGAAACTCCAATTATGAACTTTTGCTCCCAGAACAATATTAGAAACGGGACAATGATTACTATGTTTCCAAATAGCTTATTACTTTTTTTTTATCAAAAGTAATAAATATCTTCAGTTTTTTTTCTTCTAGAAAAACACTTAAGAAGGTTGATAGCAATTCTGGAAATCTAATTTAGCATAAAATAGCTTCACACATCTATCAGTCTTGTGACTATATTACTGAAATACTCATGCACAAAAATAAATACATGGATATTTAGGTTCTTGGTTTGAACAATTAAATATTTCCTATGCAAAATACCCTCAAAGTGAACATCTAAAGAATAGATGCCTCAAAATTTCATCTTTTATCCTGATCTATTTGGTCTATTTGCATTTGAGTTGCATAAATTTCATTTGTGCATGACATTGGATACACACAAAGTAACCTTAATAATAGAAGTATAGGAAGCTGAGACGTACCTTGATCCAACATACATCAAATATGGCATTATCATGAGCAACCCACTCTGATACCTTAGCTTTTTCTGTAAATTGTAAAATTTTCATCAAAAACCCCTCAACAAAAGATGCCTTGAAATGCTAAACTAAGAATCTCTAAACAATAAACTTGATGATTTACCTGCATTTTGCAGGTGAGTAGAAGAAGAAGGAAATTGCACCCGGGTGTTAAACAAGCTAAGGTAGCCACCCTCGTCAGTGACAGCAACAATATGTGAGTTTTTACTTGTCTGCCAAAAAAAAAAAGAACGCCCAATTGTATACTTTACCGAAATCACTTGAAACAACACAACTGTTTACCCAATCCACACATAATGAGATATAAAGATGATCCAACCTTGCAGAAAGATAGGGCCATTGGAGGTGGCGTGAACCCGTTGTGGTCAACTGCTACGGCTCCAATTTGATTGAAATTAGACAATTCGTGACTGATGTAAGGTCGTCTTTTAACTGGAAAAAAGATTGTCGTCAGAAAAGAAATAAGGGAGACGTAAAATGGGGAATCTACTAGAATGTCCTGAGTTTTCAACTTGTTCGTAAGGGTTCAATTCACCACTAAGAAATCCCCTCGCCATTTCAAGTTCACCTACCCATTTTTTTGAGAAAAAACACTTAGTAGCTAAATTGGTTGGTTACCTGAACATTCACTTTATCGGTGTGGTTCAACTACCCACCTTGTAATCTCCTATCCCATTTCCCCTACCCCAAATTAAAGAAAAAACAGTAAGCAGTAATATAAGAAAGTACTAGTAATCGAGTAAGCGTTTTGGGGGCAAACCTCTGTATCCATGAACCTCCCTTGATTTGATATCTTGGAAGAACGACTGATGCTTGAACGCGTCCATTTACAGAAAAATTCCCCTAATCTGTTTTGGACGAGGAGAAACCCTACAACACAATAGTACTCGATCCGCTCTATAAGTTAAAATTCTAGATCTGCCTCTATCTCAAGTACAAACGAGAGTTGATGTTCGTGTTGTTTGACAAAAATGCCTGAAGGAGTACAGCCGGCGAGTTGCTGTATCTGACTGTGAAGAGATGGAAGTGAGAGCGGCGTTGAAAAAAGACTTGCTAATGTTGGGATTGGCGCGAGCTAGTTTTTCCACAAGGCGGGAAAGCAATTCGAAAAATTTCGCGCTTGGCGGTTTGTAGCTTTATATTACGAATGGCCCGTGTAAAATGGATACTAATATTCATTTTGGCACCTTTAGCTAGTGTGTTTGCGAAAGCAATGGGAGACTTGCTCCATAAAGCCTCCAGAGACTTTCGTCCCCAGTATTTTCTATGGGCAAAGGCGCTCAGGTGCGCTTAAAGTCTTATTGCCTATATCTTATCTTAAGACGAGGTCGTCACCCCGCCTGCTTTAGTCTCAAATAGGGCGCAAATTGAGGTGAACAGACTGGACCGAACCTCCCTACGTCAAGAACTGGGACAGGATTACTACTGGCTTGAAAGCGGCGTGACTCACTGTGATTGAAATCTGACTTCCTTGTGACCCGCTTACTTGCTTATGTTGTACCTCTTCCTTTGCTAACTCCGCCTATATTTGAGCATGAACTAATCTATCACTTCTCTCCTATCTTTTACACTTAACAGTTCCCCTGACCACCCGGACAGGGACACTGTCAACAGGGTATGGTTATTTTTTATCACCCCGGATGACACACACTACTTTAAATAAAGCGCAGCCATAGATTTCCAAATATTTTTGGTAAATATTATTTGGTGAGATTTTATCATGTATTTGGCTATGATATGTGGGAAACATATTTCACTTTTTAAAGAAATATGATTTATATCCAAGGGCGGACCTACCATGGGTCAAGTGGGTTCATATGAACCCATTTCGTTGAAAAATAACACCGTATATATATGTATATTTTATCAGTTTTTAAAATTTTATATGTATATATTAACTTTTGATCCCACTAACACAAGTGTGACCCTTGGCCAAGTGGTGAAGAGGGTTCAATTTCTGGGTCCGCCACTGTTTATATCCATAAGTTTTAAAAATTATCAAAACTAAACATAAGTTTGTATTACATAGCAAGATAGAAATGTTAACGTAACAAAAATCATGACTTCCGCAACAAGTCAATTGGATCTTCGTTGTAGCAAATAACAAGTAGTGTTCATGACACTGGAGCAATGTGGTAGTTCGGGGTGAGTGCAACAAGCATAATTCCATACATCCTGAAGAAGACGAAGCACATGTCTTGTTACCCTGAGACGATTGTTCGTTCATCAACAATTATATCATTACTTTCATATTCACTGAATATTTCATCATTATTTTGGCGTTCACGTAAAAAATCATGTAATACAACGCAAACAACTACTATAGAGGACATTTTTGTAAAAAATAAAAGTTTAGTGTAGAATTTAAATTTTAAAAAACTCTCAAATAATAAGATTTGGCCCAAATACTAGAAAAAACTAGTATTTGGGAATTTAGGTTATTTGCCAAAAATATTTGTGAAATAATGACAAATTGTATAAACAAACATTATTTGTCAAATTTTACTTGAAAAATCTATGGTCAAACGGGTCCTTAAAATAATGCGATTTACTCCTTAAAAATTAGAGTAATGACAGATTAATCCCTTCATTCATCGAGATAGACTTTGTAATAGTTAATACTCTAATGAAAAGTGATCATAGTTGGATCAAACAAATCATATTATGGGAGTTGACTTAGTGAAAAAATATTTTTTTCGGCATAATAAAATTAGATGTGATAAAATATTTAAACATTTAAAAAATTGGGAAAAAAACACAAACAGAGATTTTATTCACGTGAAATTATATAACAAGCTAATCAAAAGTAAGAATAATTTTTTTAGTTTACTCATTTTTTGGCAAATTCCTAGAAACATTTGTTTTTTGTTTAACATTCTGAGAAGATATAGGCTAACAATACAAAATACAATTCGCATATTTTGGGGCAAAGTGTCATTTTGAATTTTGATTTGTAATTTTAGGCAGGAGCTCTTTTGTATGTTGTGCCCTAAATATACTTGTTTGGGGTCATACTCTTTATCCTTCATCATGGGAAATCTATCTTTGTTAGACGAGTCATGAATCCACTATTTAAAGTTATATGAGATTGGTTTGCACTGGCATTGAATCCTCTCCCTCTTTGACATGTGGTTGAAATTTGACTTGGATAAGTAAAGAATTGTTATAACCTTGTAGCTAATGGTATTGTTCTCCTACTAGTGTTTGGTACTATGAAGTACGATACTTAGTCTCATGCAGATATAAACCCTTGTGGATTGAATTTTTTACGCTTAATTCATTGATAACTACTTAAATTTGTCCTCATATTTCAATTGAACATTTAAATTAAAGCATGTACTTATTGAACACTTGCATTATTCAAAATGAATACCTATTAAACATTACATTGTTCATAATAAGTATTTATTAAACACTTTTTGTTGGCATGTATGAAAAGTGCTTTACGTAGATATTCAACACGTGAGACCATTTTTCTTCTTCTTTCTTAACCTTAACTTCTTCCAACATCACCACTATTTCCACCGCAATCGCTATCATTATCACCACCATCCATTTTTCTCGTTTATCTCTTGTCTTCAATCACTTCACTCTTTTCCTCATCACTATCATATTCATCTGGAATCACCATCACTATCCTTTTCAAATACTTTAAAATTACTTCATGAAACTGAATTTTTTGAAATCTTCTTCAACACCAAAAATAAGAATGATTTTTTTTAAAAATGGAGGTGGGTTCAGCTTTAAACCAAATAATTTTAGTACCTCTTCTTCAAAAATGAGTGATTTCTTTTGAAACATCTCAACTTTGTCATTAATTGTTTGAAATAAAAGGGATAAAAATAAAGAAATTCAAGAAGGAGTTTTATTTCAAACAAATAATTTAAGAACCCTGTTTTAAAATTGAGAGATTTTTCCACTAAAACAACTCAATTTCACCATTATCGATTGAATTTTCTTCAACTTTCTTTAAAATAGCATCTCTTTATATTAACAAAAGAGTTCAAAATATTTAAAAATCAATAATTTAGTCTAAAAATATTCCTATCATCAATAATTTGGTCCAAAAGTATCTCTACTATTACTTAATGGATAAAAAATGAGAGAGCTAGAGATTGAGACATACAAATTTAATTATCTCAATAATTGAATGATATAACAAAATATACCTATTTTATGATATCATTTCTTTATGTCCTATATAGTGGTGACTAATGGACGGGTTAAGTCAATTTTAGACGAAGTTGAAATGAATCAACATAAAATGGGATAATTTAACCCGTTTATATGAGTCATTTTTATAACGGTAAAAATATATATGAACTATTTTTGTAATGAAGATTATATCAGTTCTACATGACAAGATTGAGGAGTATATCAATTCTAAAATAGCTGTAATTATCTTTTCATATGCCAAAATTTGCACTAAGAAAACAATTGAGTCAAAAGTTAAAATAAAAGTAGACTTTTCTTATTAATTAATAAAATAAATATATATATATATATATATATATATATATATTTCAAATAGTAGTAATAATATTTTGTATTTACTAGATTATATATATATATATTTTTTGTTTCCATTCCCGCGTGTATTAACTAGTGGGAAAACTATAAAGTAACACCCACAGACCACCTGCGCATATTAGACCTCACCACCTTAGCACCCACATATTACCACCTGCGCATATTAGACCTCACCACCGCCATATACACCGACCGCCTGTATTCATACGCTACCGCTTCCCTTCATTCTGAAAAAGAAAGTACGATAAATCGATAATTGAATTCTTTGCTCTTTCCATTATCTTGTATTCTTCCATTCATTCAGAAAAAGAAAGAAGGAAAATACGAGAAATCGATATTGGAAAATGTCCGATCAAAACCCTAAACCCTAAATCAATTTTCTCGGTTTTCTACTACTCTCCCCCATTATCTTCCACCCATTAAAAAAGAAGAAGGAAAATTCAAACAACTCGATATGTTGAATTCTTGCATGTTGGAATTCAAGAACTCGATATGTTGAATTCTTGCATGTTCGAATTCAAGACCTCTATATGTTGAATTCTTGCATGTCAGAATTCAAGAACTCGATATGTTGAATTCTTGCATGCTGGAATTCAAGAACTCGATAATGCATGTTGAATTTTAAAGAAAAGTTCAAGAAACTTGTTGGATTTTTCAAGTAACATTGCTATTCTTAAATGCACATTTAAGAAATCGTAATTTTAAGAATTTATTTTTATGTAGCATATCAAGGAAATTCAAGAAGTCTTTTGAAAAAAGTAAGTTATGTTGTCATCCTCGCTGAATATGGTAAGGATATTCAAGAATCCGTTTCCCCTGCTTAACCGAAAAACAAGAATTTGTCTTTCCCTGATATTTACTTACTCATAGGACTGTTCTTTGTATGTTTGTTATTCTTTTAAGTGTGTTCATTAGTATCATCTTTTATGTATTATTTTGTGGTTTTACTTGTAATTGGGAAAACTTGTATGGCTGCAACACAAAATAAAGATGTTCATGTACATGTGCTTCATTTGCAATAAAATACTTTCTTTACTTGTACCGCCTCCCCAAAACACAAAAAAAGAGGAGATGAAATATATTGTGTTGATCACTACTGTATGTATGTTTTGATTATTTATTTTAGCTGGAGTTGAGTTGGAACATACATATTGGTGTTTAGGTACTTATTGCCCAGATTATGGAAACAGTATATGTGTATGTTTCTTTCATCTTCTGTCATGATTCCTTTGTCTGATCATTTTATCTATGGTTTTGTATGCTTGCTTTACACCAGCTACATCAAAATAGATGATATGCATGCCTTCCCTAGTAAGCTTTGGCCTTAAAGGAGAGGCTCTGAGCTCTACTTCTGACGTTTCTTTGTTGGAAATCGTTACTAAAACTCATGGGAGGCCAAATGAATATCGTAAGGTGTTGAAGGTAAAGTTCTTTTGAGTTTTAGTTGGTAAACTCCATTAGGATAGGCAAGAAACTACCTATCACCCTTTTTTTTGTTGCCAAGTTCTATTTTTCGTCACTAAATCACCCTTTTGGTGAAACTTGAAACTACACAACCTTCTACTTTTTTTCTTGTTCTTAATACTATCTCCGGTTTAACTCAAAAAAGCAATTTAACATGTTCTCTCTTGAGCTGAAAAACTGTTGCTTGACACAGCACCTCAGGTGGGTCTATGAGATTTTAGAATTAAATTTCCATTCATGGTGTTTTTTCTGACTTTGCTCTGTCTCCTTGTTATCTGCTATATTTTCTTCGCGGTCTCCTTCTTTCTACTTGGATTTGCTGAACTTGAGCTGAGGGTCATCCAGAAACAGCCTCTCTACCTCCACAAGGTAGTGGTAAGGCGGCATTTGTCACTATTAATGCATAGTTCACTGTATAGTGAAAACACAATATCGCCTTTTAAAGTAGTAGTTAATTTGAGGAAGTTATATAATGTCTATGGATAATTTTTGACAACGACAGAGCCGACTTGGAAAGTTGTCTTGCTAGGAGAAATTACTTGGGGAGTTGTCTTGCTAGGAGAAACTACTTGAGAAGTTGTCTTGCTAGGGGAAACTACTTGGAAAGTTGTCTTGCTTGGATAACCCATTTCAAGTCTTCCTTCTCAATGTTAACGGTGGGTCATGTAAAATGAATTATAGATATGCTTTTGGTGGGGACATACTGATACTACAATAAGGGTCCTTAGTATGTGGTGGAACTGGTTGATGTTATTGAGTTGTCGCTTAGAAGTTACTAGTATGTATCCAATAATTATGGAACTCCTAATACAAGAAGATTACACATTCTGAACAAACTTTTCTACTTTATTAAAAACTAGAGTAGCTGAAAAGCTTTTCACTTTGTTTTTCTTGAGTACTTACAACTTTGTATAATGTGAAGTCTTGATCTTTTTTCTCCGCCTTACTTTGGTGATGATGGCTTGGTCTGAGAGGACTTACCAGTGATGGCTTTCTTCACCTTTGCAATTGAGTGCTTGACTTTTGATCCAACTCCTGATAATATGTTGTGATGTTTTTTGGGAGGAACTTTGATATCAGCATCTCTGGAGATTTCTACGATCACTGGATCTTCAGAACTTGACACTTCTCTTGTTTTTTGAATTCCTTCCTCTTCTCCGTCGTTGCCTTCTCTTTCTTCAGCAAAGTCTTCCTCAATTTTTGATGTCTCTTTTGTTGATACATGCACAAGGTCAGATAGTGCGGCCTTAGCTTGTGTCTCTCTCGATATGGATTCCTCTGGTACTTCTTTTGAATCACATTCAACTTCTTTCTTGTTTTCATAATTTTCCCGATGTTCTGTTTCAGAAGTTTTGCATTTTTCCTGCATGTACTGGATATTTTTGGCCTCTGCACCCAGTTCCATATGTGGGGTAATGCTGTCTTTGGGAGTACCATTGGCATCAGTGCTGCTTGTTGGAATAGTTTCCTCCCTCTCCAATGTAAGTAGAGGATATGCTGCTTGCTCTTGTATCTGCTTAGTTGTATTGCTCTCATTGCTCACCATGTTATCCATTGCTATCTCCTTTTCTGAAACCGTAACAGATTTCAATGATGTGAAATGTTCGGTTACTTTTTCCTGTTCGCACCTTGTCTTTTCCTCTGGTACACGTCCTACTTGGGCACCTGGAGCATTTTCAACTCTTACTTCATGTATTTCGTTTGTTTCATTGCATGCTATCATCTCTCCGGAACCTGCTGCTGTTTTTCGTTCTGATCCAAAAGGTTCCAAACTTACTCTTTCGGGTTCACTTATTGTTGTTCCCTCCTCTTTTTGCACCTGTGTTGTGTTGTTGTTTGAGGAATCTTCGCTGGTGGTCTCTCTTAAATCTTCTTCTTGTTCCTCCTATGAATTCATATTTTGCCGTCAGATGCGTGAGTAAACAGGGGAGGCAGGGGGGAATAAGAAAAGATTGGAATAATGTTTTTTGCTTCTATCTTTTTATCTTTGTTTTTTCCATCTTTGACACCTACGAACATTGGTAGTCTCCAGTAGACTTTTCCTTAGCCAGCTGTGGCTGAGGGGGATTTCATCTTAGTGATCTTTTCTAGAGTAGTTTTATGAACTGTCATATAATGTCTGTTTATATCAAGGTGGTGTGTATCCTGCAAACAATTTACTAATATAATTCAAGTTTATAATTTACATCAATACTTTGTTTCCTCTCGTTAAATCATTTTCAGCTGGACCTGTATGTCATTAACCTATGTGCTGAATATTTCATGCAGTTTGAGTTCAATCATTTTCTATCAGCAACCTCCTTCCTAGACAGGAGGGAGTAAAACCGATCAAATCATGCTGATAAAATATTAAGATGGAATATAAGTGTGCAATTTAATCAGACCTCTTTGATTGGAGTCTTGATTTCCATCGTAACACATTCACTCTTTGATTCTGTGGCCTCTTCTGGGAGGTTTGTCTCAGTACTTTGATGATTAATATTGTTATTGTCATCAATATCAATTTTCTCCAGTTCTTCTAGCTTTTCGGATGTTTGTTCTCCAGCAGGTGAATCTTCATTCTGCTCTTCTGTATCCATGACTGCACCTGTGTTGTGTTTTATATGCTGCTTGTAATCATCCTTTTCAACTCCTTTCAACATCTACAGAAAGAACAATTTGAAGAATAGGCAACTTTCACACTTTCTTAAGTAAGATGTATGATAACTGCATTCCAATTTCTAACCATTATGCTTTGGAATTCGTCTCCCTTGTCAAAATTTTCATCTGTCTTCACTTCTGAATTTTCTCCCTCTTTTAACTTCTCTTGGTTGGTTCTGAGGCTATTTTCTTCTTCAAAGCAATCCGCACAAGAAATATCCTCTGTTTCTGATTTGTCAATGATCTGGAATTTGATCAGTCAATGTTAGCAATCTTTTAAGAAATACAGGAGAAAAAGGAAAAATATACATTTAATCAAATGATGCATGGTGCAACATCTTAATTACAATTTTTACCTCCTGAGCAGGTGCACTGTAAGGCTTCTCATGGTCTGCAGACCTTTGTAAAGTATTGGTTACTGCTATTCCTCCTGCCTGTTTCTCTTCGCGTAGCTCAGCTAACTGATGCTTCAGTTGTTCCTGTGGATCTGCACAGCTTTGTAACGTATTGGTGTCTGTAACTACTGCTGCTTTGTTTTCTTCAGAAATCTCATATGTCTGATGGATAAGTTCTTCTGTGGATTCAGATATCTTTTCACTGTTTCTTCCATTTGTTTCTTTTTCAACCGGAGTATCGAGAATATAGCTAATATCTATTTCTCTGTTTTGTAGCTCAATCTTATCTGCATCTGTGCTGTACTTATTATGATTTTGGAACCCGAAATCAGAGCTTTCAACCTGTTGAATGAGCCATTCATGATTTGGTTGGTATCCAGAAGTAACTGAAAGGGTGAGGAAATAAGAGAAATTGCTGGAGGCTGCTAGTGTGATGTAACAAAACACTATTGCAGTGGATATGCTGCTTCTAGCTGTGATTCGTCTTGAGATAATCTGTAAGTTTTATTCATGTTTCTGTAATGGTTGTAACGGAAAAGGGGGGAACATCAAGTTCTGTTTTGCTAGTTTTTCTTTAACTTCTTTCCTGTACTGTTATAATTTAGTTCCAATTTTATAATTCAGAAATGTGATTTCTTGTAGCAGATTGCCAATCGGCATTTATATTATACTCTGCCTGCTTATATGAAATGTTTCATGCAGTTGTCGATACATAATGTTCTCACAACAACATCTCCTCAATCCTCTCTTTGCAGAAGGGAACGAAGACTGAAATTAATTATATTCCTCTAGAGATTTGTGACCTTAACTAACTTGGAGTTGTGGCTTAGTTGTTGTTCTGAAAATATTGTTCACAGGAGAATTAAATTTCTTGTCTCATTAGCATGCAATAAACTCGTAGATTCTTAGTAGATGCTAATCAGCAAATTCATTATAAGTTCTTGTTCATTTACCTTGTTAGTACAGTCCTCCACCCTCATTTCTTCTGAAGAAAGTTCAATTACGTTCTCTGCTCCACGGGCGTCATTAGCCTCTTCTGTGGTTAGATTGGCTTGCTGAACATTCTGCAGAAAAAAAAGAGAGCAATCCAGTGATGAAGAAAGAGAGAAAGCAGCATTTCTATTTTACCTTGGGCTTAGGTATATGAATTGTAAACAGGTTTGTGTGGTCACTTAACCTCTTGATTGGGGATTTCTGAAACCACTTTGCCTTCTTCAAAGTTATTTGCCGCCATCTCTTCTTTGGCGGATGTTAGAAGTTCATCTAGAGTCGTTTCTTCTTTTTGTAGGGCATTATTGTTTGACTCATCACCAGCATTGATATTTTTAAGTTCTTTTATCTGTTTGTAGAGGTAGTTTTTTTTTTTTTGGTCAAATGAAAGATATTAGTGACAGGTTTTATTATGATTTATGACTAGTTTAGGCACATGAAAAATAATCATACTATTAATAGAAGGCAGACATTTAATACCTCAGTTTCAACTTCTTTGCAAGGTTGTGCTGTTTCTTTGACAAATCGTTCTGCCTGTTTTCCAATCAAAGCTTCTTCTTTCTCTACTATATGTGTTTCAGATTCATCAATTCTTTCAGTGGCAGCTTCTGTATCTTCCCTGTTTTGTTTTTTGGGTTCTTCTTCAATTGGTGGTTCTTTAGGTTTCTCTTCAATTATTGGTTCTTCAAGTTTCTCTTTAACTGCTAGTTCTTCAGGTATCTCTTTAACTGCTGGATCCTCTGGTTCTTCTTCAACTGGTGGTTCTTCAGATTTTTCCTTAACTGTTGGTTCTTCAAATTTCTCAACTGCTGATTCCTCAGGTTTCTCCTCAACTGATGGTTCTTCATGTTTTTCATCAACTGCTGGTTCTTCAACTGTAGCTTCTTCAGGTTTCACCTCAACTGTTGGTTCCTCAAGTTTTTGGTCAACTACTTGTTCTTCAGTTGCTAGTTCTTCAGGTTTCTTTTTAACTGCTAGCTCTTCATGTATCTCTTTAACCACTGGTTCTTCAGGTGTTTCTTTCACCTCTGGTTCTTGAGATTGCTCCTCAATCACTGATTCTTGGGGTTTCTCTTCAATTTTTGGTTTGGGTGTTACTTCAACTGCTGGTTCTTCAGGTTTTCCTTCAACTGCTAGTTCTTCTGGTTTTTCTACAATTGCTGCTGGTTCCTCAAGTTTTTCATCAACTGCTGGTTCGTTAGATTTTTCTTTAACTGCCGGTTCTTCAGGTTTCTCCTCAACTGTTGGTTCCTCAAGTTTTTCATCAATTGCTGGTTCTTCAAGTTTCTCTTGAACTGTTGGTTCTTTTGGTTTCTCTTGAACTTCTGGTTCTTGAGGTTTCTCTTCAATCATTGGTTGTTCAGGTGTTTCTTTCGCCACAGGTTCTTCAAGTGTCCCTTCAATCACTGGTTCGTCGGATTTCTCCTCAACCGCTGGTTCTTTGGGTTTCTCCTCAACTTTTGATTCTTCAAGTTTCTCCCTAACAACTGGTTCTTCTGGTTTTTGTTCAACTGTCGGTTCCACTGGTTTCTCTTCAACTGCTGAATCTTCAGGCGTTTCCTCAACTTCAATGGTATTGCATGAAATTTCTTGAGGTTTCTTGTCAACTAGTTGTTCAGGTGTCCCTTCAACTGCTGGTTTGTCAGGTTTCTCTGGTTCTTCGAGTTTCTCCTCAATTTTTGGTTCTTCGGGTTTCTCCTCGATGGTAAGTTCTTCCGGTTTCTCTTCAACTGTCGATTCCTTGAGTTTCTCTTCAACTGCTGAATCTTCGGGTTTTTCCTCAATTTCAGCAAAATTATTGTCGGTATTGCATGAAATTTCATTGCCAGTCTTATCGTTTGAGTCCACCACATGCTTATTCTGCTAGAAGAAAGTTTCACTTAATTTTTCAATAGATAAGCAGATGTGAATATATTGCACATACATAACTATTAGGATGGACAACTTTGTGACAGTGTTTGATCCTCACCTTTTCGAGGGAAGTTACCTTTTCAGCTGCTGCTTTCTCTAGTTTCTCTTCAATAACTACTTCTTCATGTTTCTCTTCAGCTACTTGTTTGTCAGGTGTTTCTTCCCATGCTGGTTTATCAACTATTTCTTCCCCTGCAGCTGGTTCGTCAAGCTTCTCTTCAACTACTAATTTTTCAGGTGTCTCCTCAACCACTAGTTCTTCGAGTTTCTCCGATACAACTGGTTCTTTAGGTTTCTCTTTCAGTGCTAGTTCCTCATATTTTTTTTCTATTACTATTTCTTCATGTTTTTCCTCAACAGCTGGATAGTCAGAAACATCATTGTTGTCGTTGCACAGAATTGCACCATTAATCTTGTCTGTTGAGTGACTTGAGTCCATATCTGGCATATTCTACAAGAAGAATTTAAAGATTCACTAAGACTTTTAATAGATAAGTAGATGCAAATTCCTTGCATGTATAGAGTTAATAGGATGGTAAACTCTGTGACAGTGCTCGATTACCTTTTCCAAGAGAGTCACCGTTTCAACTGCTTGTTTTTCAGATTTCTGTTCAATAGCTAGTTCTTCCGGTGTCTCTTCAACTGCTGGTTTGTTGGGTTTCTCTTCAACTGTTAGGTCTTCAGGTGTTTCCGCTCTTGCTTGCTCTTCAAGTGTTTCTTCAATTGCCATTTTTTGAAGTTTCTCATTTATTACTGGTTCTTCAGGTTTATCCTCAACAATTGGTTCCTCATGTTTTTCCTCAACCATTGGTTCTTCAGTTTTTATCTCAACCATTGGTTCTTCAGTTTTTTCCTCAACTGCTGGATAGTCAGCAACATCAATGTTGGTATTGCATGGAGTTTCAGTGTCAGTCTTCCCGTTTGAATCTATAGCTGACATATTCTGCAAGAAAAATTTAAAGTTTTACTTAGTCTTCCAATAGATAAACATATGTGAATCGTTGCACATACATAACTAATAGTACAGTTAAAGCTTGTGATTGTACTTGATCCTCACCTCTTCCAACAAAGTTACCTTTTCAGGTTTCTCTTCGATTACTAGTTTTTCAAGGTTCTTTTCAACTGCTAGATCTTCAGGTGTTTCTTCAATTACAGGTTCTTCAGATTTCTCTTCAACTGTTGGTTCTTCAAGTTTCTCCTCGAAAGCTTGTTCTTCAGTTTTTTTTTCCACAGCCGGTTCTTCAGGTTTCTCTGTCACTACTGGTTCATCAGTTTTTTCATCAACCGCTGGTTCTTCACATTTCTGTTCAATCACTTGTTTTTCATGTTTTTCTTTAACTACCTGTACTTCAGCTTTATCTTCAACTGTTGGATAGTAAGCAACATCGTTGTTTGAATTGCCTAGAATTTCACTGTCAATCTTGTCCTTTGAGTCTATAATTGGCATATTCTGCAAGAGAAGTTCAAAAGTTCGATTTAATCTTCCAATAGATTGGCATATGTGAGTTCATTGCACATATAAAGCTATTAGAATGGATAAACTTTGTGACACTGTTTTATCCTCACCTTCTCTAGGAGGAGAGTTCCCATTTCTGGTTTCTCCTCTTCAATTGCTGGTTTTTCATGTTTCTCTTCAACAGCTATCTCTTCAGAGGTCTCTTCAACTATTGGCTCTTCAGGTTTCTCTTCAAGTGGTAGTTCTTCAGGTGTTTCCTCCCCTGCTAGCTCTTCATGTGTTTCTTTAGTTGTTGGTTCTTCAAGTTTCTCTTCAACAGTTGGTTCTTTAGGTTTCTCCTCAACTGGTTCTTCAGATTTCTCCTCAATTGTTGGTTCTTCAGGTTTCTCCATAATTGGTGGTATATCAAGTTTCTCTTCAATAACCGGTTTTTCCACAGCTGCTGGTTTTTCAGGGTTTTTCTCATCTTCTAGAAAGTGAGCAGCATCATTGCTAGTATTGCAGGGAATTTTATTGTCAGTTTTTTCCTTCGAGTCTGCAACTAGCAAATTCTGTAAGAAGAATTTGAAGTTTCACTTAGTCTTTCAGTAGATAAGCAGATGTAAATTGTTGTACATACATAACTAATAGGACAGATAAACTTTATGACAGTGCTTGACCCTTGCCTTATCCAAAAGTGTTACCTTTTCAGGTTTCTCCTCTTCACCTGTTGGTTCTTCAGGTTTCACCTCTTCAACTGCTGGCTCTTCAGGTTTTTCTTCACATGCTAGTTCATTAGGTGTTTCTTCCCGTGTTGATTCTTTGGGTGTCTCTTCAGTTATTGTCTTTTCAGGTTTCTCTTCAACCTTTGGTTCTTCAAGTTTCTCCTCAGCCGATGGTTCTTCAAATTTCTTCTCCACAGTTGGTTTTTCACGTTCCTCTTCAACTGCCAGTTCTTCAAGTTTTTTCTCAACCGCTGGTTCTTCAGGTTTCTCCATAACAGCCAATACTTCAGATTTTTCTTCAATCATTGTTTCATCATGTTCTTTTTCAGCTACTAGTTCTTGAGGTTTTTCCTCGACTGATTCATAGTCAGCTATATCATTGTTGGTATTGCAAGGAATTGCATTATCTATCTTGTCCTTTGGGTCTTCCATTGGCAAATTCTGCAAGAAATTTAGAGTTCTACTTAGTATTTAAATATGATAAACATATGTAAATTCGTTGCACATATAAAGCTAATTTGATGAATAAACTTTGTGACAATGTTTAATCCTGACCTTCTCTAGAAGAGCTTCTGTTTCAGGTTTCTCCTCTTCAACAATTAGTTCTTTAGGCGTCTTTTCAACCGTTGGTTCTTCAGTTTTCTCTTCAAGTGCTAATTCTTCAGGTGTTTCCTCCCCTTCTAGCTCTTCAGGTGTTTCTTCAGACGCTGGTTCTTTAGGTTCCTCCTCAACCACTGCTTCTTCAGGTTTCTCCTTAACCGCTGGTACATCAAGTTTCTCTTCAATAGCTGGTTCTTCAGGTTTTTCTTCAACTACTGACTCTTCAAGATTTTCCTCAACTTGTGGAGGGTGAGCAACATCATTATTGGTAATGCATGGAGTTTCACTGCCAGTTTTGTCGTTTGAGTCTACAACTAGCATATTCTGCGAAAGAATTTAATGTTTCACTTAGTCTTTCAATGAAGAAACAGATGTGAATCATTGCACATACATAACTAATAAGATGGATAAACTTTGTGACAGTGCTTAATCCTCACCTTTTCCCAAAGAGCTACCTTTTCGGATGTCTCCTCTTCAAGTGCTGGTTTCTCTTCAAATAATAGTTCGTTAGGTGTTTCTTCCCGTTTTGGTTCTTCAGGTGCTTCTTCAGTTATTGGTTTTGCAGGTTTCTCCTCAATTGTCTCCTCAACCAATGGTTCTTTAAGCTTCTCTTCCTTTGTTGTTTCTTTAGGTTTCTCTTCAATTGCCGGTGGTTCAGGTTTTTTCTCATCCACTGGTTCTTCTGGCTTCTCTGAAACCACTGTTTCTTCTGATTTCTCTTCAATTGCTTGTTCTTCATGTTTTTTTTCAACTACTGGCTCTTCAGTTTTTTCCTCAACTGATGCATAGTCAGCAATGTCGTTGTTGGTATTGCATGGAATTGCATTGTCTGTCTTGTCCTTTGAGTTTACAATTGACAAATTATGCAAGAAAATTTTAAGTTTCATTTAGTCTTGCAACAGATAAACTTATGTAAATTCGTTGCAAATATAAAGCTAATATGACGGATAGTTTTTGTGACAGTGTTTAATTGTCACCTTCTCCTGAAGAGCTTCTGTTTCAGGTTCTTCCTCGTCAATTGCTGGTTTTTCATCTTTCTTTTCAACAACTTGTTCTTCAGATGTGTCTTCAACTGTTGATTCTTCAGGTTTCTCTTCAAGTGCTAGTTCTTCAGGTGTTTCCTCCCCTGCAAGCTCTTCAGGTGTTTCTATAGTCGCCGGTTCTTCAGGTTTCTCTGTAGTCGCTAGTTCTTCAGGTTTCTCCTCAACTGGTACTTCAGATTTCTCCTCAAATGTTGGTTCTTCAGGTTTCTCCTTAATAGCTGGTACATCAGGTTTCTCTTCAATGAATGGTTCAGTTTTTTCTTCAACTGCCGATTCTTCAGAATTTTCCTCACTGTCTGGAGAGTGTGCAACATCATTATTGGTATTGCATGGGATTTCACTGCCAGTTTTTTCGTTCGAGTCTACAATTAGCATATTCTGCAAAAAGAATTTAATGTTTCACTTAGCCTTTCAATAAAGATGCAGATGCGAATCATAGTACATACATAACTAACAAAATGGATAAATTTTGTGATAGTGCTTGACCCTTACCTTTTCCAAAAGAGTTACCTTTTCAGGTTTCTTCTCTTCCATGGCTGGTTCTTCATGTATCTCTTCAAATGCTAGTTCCTTAGGTGTTTCTTCAATTACTTGTTTTTCAGGTTTCTCCTCAATTTTTGGTTCTTTGATCGTCTCCTCAACTGATGGTACTTCAAGCTTTTCTCCCACGGTTGGTTTTTCAGGTTTCTCTTCAACTGTTGGTTGTTCAGGTATTTTCTCAACCGCTGGTTCTTCTGGTTTCCCCGAAACCCTTGATTCTTCAGATTTTTCTTCAATTGCTGATTCTTCAGATATCTCTTCAACTATTGGTTCTTCAGTTTTTTTCTCAACTGGTACATAGTCAGCAATGTCATTGTTGGTATTGCATGGAATTGCATTGTCTATTGTGTTCTTTGAGTTTACAATTGGAAAATTCTGCAAGAAAATTTAAAGTTTCATTTAGTCTTTCAACAGATAAACATATGTAAATTCGTTGCACTTATAAAGCTAATATGCTGAATAAACTTTGTGAGTGTTAATTCTCACCTTCTCCTTAAGAGCTTCCATTTCAGGTTCCTCCTCTTCAATTGCTGTTTTTTCATCTTTCTCTTCAATTACTAGCTCTTCAGATGTATCTTCAACCGTTGGTTCTTCAGGTTTCTCTTCAAGTGCTAGTTCTTCAGGTGTTTCTATAGCTGCCGGTTCTTCAGGTTTCTCTTCAGTCGCCGGTTCTTGAGGTTTCTCCTCAGCTGGTACTTCAGATTTCTCCTCAAATGTTGGTTCTTCAGGTTTCTCCTCAACTGCTGGTACATCAGGTTTCTCTTCAATGACTAGTTCTTCATTTTTTATTTCAACTGCCGATTCTTCAGGATTTTCCTCAATGTCTGGAGAGTGAGCAACATCATTATTGGTATTGCATGGAATTTCACTGCCAGTTTTGGTGTTCGAGTCTACAATTAGCATATTCTGCAAAAAGAATTTAATGTTTCACTTAACCTTTCAAAAGAAGAGCATGTGAATCACTGTACATGCATAACTAACAAAATGGATAAACTTTGTGATAGTACTTGACCCTTACCTTTTCCAAAAGAGTTACCTTTTCAGGTTTCTCCTCTTTCATTGCTGGTTCTTTATGTATCTCTTCTAATGCTGGTTCCTTGGGTGTTTCTTCAGTTACTTGTTTTTCAGGTTTCTCCTCAATTTTTGGTTCTTTGATCGTCTCCTGAACTGATGGTTCTTCAAGCTTTTCTCCCACTGTTGGTGTTTCAAGTTTCTCTTCGATTGTCGGTTGTTCAGGTATTTTCTCAACCGGTGGTTCTTCTGGTTTCTCCAAAACCCTTGATTCTTCAGATTTCTCTTCAATAGCTGATTCTTCAGATATCTCTTCAACTTCTGGTTCTTCAGTTTTTTCCTCAACTGATGCATAGTCAGCAATGTCATTGTTGGTATTGCATGGAATTGCATTGTCTGTTGTGTTCTTTGAGTTTACAATTGGCAAATTCTGCAAGAAAATTTGAAGTTCCATTTAGTCTTTCAATAGATAAAACATATGTAAGTTCGTTGCACTTATAAAGTTAATATGCTGAATAAACTGTGACAGTGTTATTTGTCACCTTCTCCTGAAGAGCTTCCGTTTCAGGTTCCTCCTCTTCAATTGCTGGTTTTTCATCTTTCTCTTCAACAACTAGCTCTTCAGATGTATCTTCAACTGTTAGTTCTTCAGGTTTCCCTTCAAGTGCTAGTTCTTGAGCTGTTTCTGTAGCTGCCGGTTTTTCAGGTTTCTCTTCAGTCACCGGTTCTTGAGGTTTCTCCTCAGCTGGTACTTCAGATTTCTCCTCAAATTTTGGTTCTTCAGGTTTCTCCTTAACTGCTGGTACATCAGGTTTCTCTTCAATGACTGGTTCTTCATTTTTTATTTCAACTGCCAATTCTTCAGGATTTTCCTCGATGTCTGGAGAGTGAGCAACATCATTATTGGTATTGCATGGAATTTCACTGCAATTTTTGGTGTTCGAGTCTACAATTAGCATATCCTGCAAAAAGAATTTAATGTTTCACTTAGCCTTTCAAAAAAAGAGCATGTGAATCACAGTACACAAATAACTAACAAAATGGATAAACTTTGTTATTGTAAAAGAGTTACCTTTTCCAAAAGAGTTACCTTTTCAGGTTTCTTCTCTTCAACGGTTGGTTCGTCATGTTTCTCTTCAAATGATAGTTCCTTAGGTGTTTCTTCAGTTACTGTTTTTTCAGGTTTCTCCTCAATTGTTGGTTCTTTGGTTGTCTCTCCAACCAATGGTTCTTCAAGCTTTTCTTCCCCAACTGTTGGGTTTTCAGGTTTCTCTTCAATTGTCAGCTGTTCAGGTATTTTCTCAACCGCTGGTTCTTCTGGTTTCTCCAAAACCCTTGATTCTTCAGATTTCTCTTCAAATACTGGTTCTTCAGTTTTTTCCTCAACTAATGCATAGTCAGCAATGTCATTGTTGGTATTGCATGAAATTGCATTTTCTGTATTGTCCTCTGCGTTTACAATCGGCAATTTCTGCAAGAAAATTTGAAGTTTCATTTTGTCTTTAAATAGATAAACATATATTAATTCGTTGCACATATAAAGCTTATATGGTGGATTAACTTTGTGACAGTATTTAATCCTCACCTTCTCCTGAAGAGCTTTCCTAACAAGTTCAATAGCTGTTTTTTCATCTTTCTCTTCAAGAACTAGTTCTTCAGGTGTCTCTTCAACTGTTGATTCGTCAGGTTTCTCTTCAAGTGCTAGTTCTTCAGGTGCTTCCTCCTTTGCTAGCTCTTCAGCTGTTTCTTTAGCTGCCGCTTCTTCAGGTCTCTCTTTAGACTCCGGTTCTTGAGGTTTCTCCTTAACTAGTACTTGAGATTTCTCCTCAAATGTTGGTTCTTCAGGTTTCTCCTTAACTGCTGGTACATCAGGTTTCTGTTCAATGACTGATTCTTCAGTTTTTTCTTCAACTGCCGATTCTTCAGTTTTTTCTTCAACTGCCAATTCTTCAGTTTTTTCTTCAACTGCCGATTCTTCAGTTTTTTCTTCAACTGCCGATTCTTCAGTTTTTTCTTCAACTGCCGATTCTTCAGGATTTTCCTCAATGTCTGGAAATTGAGCAACATCATTACCGGTATTGCATGGAATTTCACTACCAGTTTTGTCGTTCAAGTCTACAATTAGCATATTCTGCAAAATGAATTTAATGTTTTACTTTGCCTTCCAATAAATAAGCAGATGTGAATCACAGTACATACATAACTAACAAAATGGATAAACTTTGTGATAGTGCTTGACCCTTACTTTTTCAGGTTTCTCCTCTTCAATGGCTGGTTCTTCATGTTTCTCTCCAACTGTTGTTTTTTCAGGTTTCTCTTCAACTGTCGGTTGTTCAGTTTTTTTCTCAACCACTAGTTCTTCAAGCTTCTCCGAAACAACTGATTCTTCAGATTTATCTTCAATTGCTAATTCTTCATGTGTTTTTCCAACCACTGGTTCGTCAGGTTTTTCCTCAACTGATGCATAGTTAGGAATATCATTGTTGGTATTGCATGGAATTGCATAGTCTATCTTGTCCTTTGAGTCTACAATTGGCAAATTCTGCAAGAAAATTGAAGTTTCACTTAGTCTTTTGACAGATAAACAGATGTAAATTCATTGCACATATAAAGCTAATATGATGGATAGACTTTGTGGTAGTGTTTAATCTTCACCTTCTCCAGAAGCCCTTCTGTTAAAGGTTTCTCCTCCTCCATTAGTGCTGGTTTTTCAGGTATGTCTTCAACCGTTGGTTCTTCAAGTTTCTCTTCAAATGCTAGTTCTTCATGTGTTTCCTCCCCTGCTAGCTCTTCAGATGTTTCTTTCACTGTCGGTTCCTTAGGTTTCTCTTCAGCCGTTGGTTCTTCAGGTTTCTCTTTAATCTCTGATACATCACGTTTCTCTTCAAAAACTGGGTTTTCAGGTTTTTCTTCAACTGCTGGTTCTTCGGGTTTTTTCTCAGTTTTTGGATAGTGAGCAGCATTGTTGTTGGTATTGCATGGAATTTCACTATCAGTGTTGTCCTTAGAGTCTACAACTAGCATTTTCTGCAAGAAGAATTTAAAGTTTCTCTTAGTCTTTCAAGAGATAACCAGACATGAATTGTTGGACATACATAGCTAATAGGATGGATAAACTTCTTGATAATACTTGACCCTCACCTTTTCCAAAAGAGATACTTTTTTGGGTTTCTCCTCTTCAACTGCTGGTTTCTCTTCAAATGCTAGTTCATTTTGTGTTTCTTCCTGTGTTGGTTCTTCAGGTGCTTCTTCAGTTACTGGGTTTTCAGGTTTCTCTTCAAATGCTTGTTCATTTGGTGTTTCTTCCTGTGTTGGTTCTTCAGGTGCTTCTTCAGTTACTGGTTTTTCAGGTTTATCTTCAACTGCTGGTTCTTCTAGTGTCTCCTCAATTGATGGTTCTTCAAGTTCCTCTCTTGCTACTGGTTTTTCAGATTTCTCTTCAACTGCCGGTTGTTCAGGTTTTTTCATAACCACTGGCTCTTCAGATTTCTCTTCAATTGCTGGTTCTTCATGTTTATTTTCAACTACTGGTTCTTCAGTTTTTTCCTCAACTGATTCATAATCGGCAATAGCATTGTTGGTATTGCATGGAATTGCATTGTCTGTCTTGTTCTTTGACTCTTCAATTGGTGAATTCTGCAAAAAAAAAAAATGAAGTTTCATTTAGTTTTTCAACGGATAAAACAGATGTAAATTCGTTACGCATATAAAGCTAATATGATGGATAAACTTTGTGAAAGTGTTTAATCCTCACATTCTCCTGAAGAGCTTCCGTTTCAGGTTTCTCCTCTTCAATTGCTTTTTTTCCAGCTTTCTCTTCAACATCTAGTTCTTCAAGTGTCTCTTCAACTGTTGGTTCTCTAGGTTTTTCTTCAAGGGCTAGCTCTTCAGGCATTTCCTCCTCTGCTAGATCTTCAGGTGTTTCTTTAGCTATTGGTTGTTCAGGTTTCTCTCCAGCCTCTGGTTTTCGTGTTTTCTCCTCAAATGATTCTTCAGATTTTTCCTCAACCATTGGTTCTTCACGTTTCTCCCTAACCATTGGTAAATCAAGCTTCTCTAGTTTTTCAGTTTTTTCTTCAACTGCTGATTCCTCAAATTCTGCAAAGTTAGCAGCATCATTGTTGGTATTGCATGGAAGTTCATTCTCACTTTTGTCATTCGAGTCTAGAACTTGCATTTTCTGCAAGAAAAATTTGAAGTTTCAGTTAGTCTTTCAGTAGATAAGTAAATGTGAACTGTTACACATACATAACTAATACAATGGATAAACTTTGTGCCAGTGCTTGGTCCTCACCTTTTCCAAGAAAGTTACCTTCTCAGGTTTTTCTTCAAATTCTAACTCTTCGGATGTTTTTTCCCGTGTTGGTTCTTTTGGTGTTTCTTCAACCACTAGTTCTTCGGGCTTCTCTTCAACCACTGTTTTTTCAAATTTCTCCTGAACCTCTGTTTCTTCAAGTTTCTCTTGCACAACTGGTTCTTCAGTTTTTACTTCAACTGCTGGTTCTTCAGGCTTTTCTTCAACCGCTGGTTCTGCATGTTTCTCCGTAACTATTGGTTCTTTAGTTTTCTCTTCAATAATTGGTTTTTCATGTTTTTCTTCAACTTCTAGTTCTTCAGTTTTTTCCTCTACTGCTGGATGGTCAGCAACATCTTGGTTTCCCTTCTCAATTGAGTTGTCCCCATGTTTCCCACTCGTATCTGATTCAGCATAATCTGACCTGGTTTCTTCTACAACATTAACAAATGAGTTAACAAGCACATTCCTAGCACCCTCTCCACCTTCTGTCTCTTTTTTCTCGTCCTCTCCTCTTTGGCACTCTGATTTGGGGGATATGAAAATATTTCTATCGCCATTGTAATCATTCTCATCTTTGACTGCTTTCTCATCCTTAGTGTCACCAGGTGATTTGATTGCTTCAGCGTCTGTCCCTTCCGTTTTATATTTTGCAGAGCTAACATCTCCTCGGACAGTCAAGGGGATAGATGTGTTCTTCTCGACATTGTTCATGTCACATGATGTTTCACTCTCTTCACTTGGATTCTGTGTTCCCGCAGAAACGATTTCTACTCTTTTGTCTTCTGCTTTCTCCCCCAGATGGAATGAACTCCCGGACATCTGTTCATCTGACTTGTTTGGTGTATCGGCTGATACATGGACTTCCACTGAACTACCATTTTCTTCGACTGCCTTGGAAACTAAGGGTGATGCATAAAAAATTTCACCCTCAGTGGTTCCATAATTACCTTTAATCAGATCCTTAACATTTTCAACCTCTGAAGTTCCTTCAAACTCAGATAGTGATTGGTCCCTTTTGTCTTTCTCCATCTTCAGTTTGTCTGATATTGCGTACACTTCCCCTAGCAAATTCTCTTCCTTTATCTGCATAAAGAATGATATTCGCTATGTTATAACAGAATTAAGAAGAAATGTGTTTTAAATTATCCAACATTGGCAGAGCAGCACTGAAGTTACAACATGAAATTTGTCAGACTAATCCTGCCCTATTGGAACTGTATAACATTAGCAAGATCTCTGTTTTATCATTGAAATGGAGTTACTAACCCTAGCTTAGTGGTCAGAGCCTTAAAGGTCCCAACTCCCTACACATAGGACCTTCTGAGGACCTATTTACTCTTCATATTATGTATCAGATATTTTTCATTGGCGAAAGAGACTGCCGTACGAAACAATAGAAAAGAATGCAGGAGGACTTCTACCTACAATATTTGAAGCTGTCATAAACCTACTAAGTTTGTGAAAAGCTGGTGAGATACTGTTTATTGCATGTACAAGTGATTTGTTAGTGGCTTCTAAAGAAAGATAAATTTGGAGTTTTCAGTTGGGTAAATACAGATTAGTCCGTCAGTTGGGGACTTAATTCTTTTAACTTCTGAGAATATACACATTAATTACCAGTAGCATGTTTCTAGATTAGCTTGATTTGACAAACTAATCGTATAGAGAATTTTAAGTGTTGGTGTCAAACAGTCATGATAAACCAATTACCTTGACATTTTTCTCAATTGTTTCTAAAACATGAGAGGATTGATTTGAAATGTATATTCATAACTTCTCCATATAAGTACCCGAGTGGAACAGTTTGCCTTCCAAGGCTGACTACAAGTTTGTCTCACACAATTAAAATGAGGAACAAGTCTTTTGGAGAGAGTCAAGTTTTCAGTATTACATTATTTCAGATGAGCAGTTGAGGATTAATAATTGTGCTGATTTGTTTCTGTGCTATTTCTTTTAGGTCATATTACCTCCAAGCACATATAAAGTCAAGTTGTTATTACCTAAGAAAAAGATCAACTATTATATGGGACTATATCAAGAAGGAATCTCAGGTAAGCCAAAGTTTTCCTTGAACCTTTATATGAACATTCAGCCATGGTAGTCAGGATACTCTTCAATTAGCCAATTCAAGAAGGATCGAGTTTATTGTAAATTAAACAATTTGATCCAGTTTCATGTCTACTAATTTGTAGAAATAATATACAAGTTCCTGAAACTAGGGAACTTCTATAAGTGATGAGCAAAACCAAAACAAATTTTCTTGTCATCAAAGATTGCATGAAATAATCTTTACATGAAGATGGTAACCTTGATTCGGTTCTTTAGTGACAACCTTTGCGCTTTGAAGAAATTTGGCAGTGATCTGGTGAAGTTATTTCATTAACGCATACTTCATACAAAATCTGTAGTTCAGTGGCGTACTAATACTAAATCTAATATGTAACATGTATTTGTACTTCTTAGGAACACTCTATTCCTGACCGATCTTTATGGAACAAATGATAACATCTCTCTTCACACAATTGTTTCAGGTATGATCTCTGATCAAGCCGTTGCTTCTTTTTAAGTTTTTTCATATACATGAAAGCAAGCTTGACTACTATATTAGCTATAGAAATTACTGCTGCAGCTAATGAAAATGATGTAACACGCAAAATGAAGAAGTATCATGCTCAGATAAAGTAAAAATAAGTGAGTTAACTTACACTTTTGTTCTCTGGTATTTCAGTGTCATATTCCATTTCTCATAAGATGATCGCAGAACTGCTGTGTTACGTTTTCTTTTCCACTCCCTAAAGACTATCAGAGACAATTCTCATAACTTTTAAGTAGAGATTCTCTATATATGTCAATGCAGGATTACAATAGTTATATAATAATTAATTGATGACCATGTTGTTAAAGTAGACAGAAAATGACAAATGCCACTTGTTAATTCTACTAATATTGTGAGTTGGACATAGATGCCTGGTCCTTTTGAATGATGAGTAGTCACATGCCCCTCTAGTATAGCTTTAGTCATTAAACAGTCAGATAATTGTTTCTTATGACTGTTGGGATTGTGCTGCTGACAAGGAAAAATTGCCAGAAGAATATACTTTTTACTTGATCCCAGGGTAGTTATAAACTAAGTTGCACAGAGTCTTCACTTTTGATGCCCCACCCATGTATGATTCTCCAAAAATACACTAATTTTGGAGATCCGACACACATTCGTTGACATATTCGAAGAGTCCGAGCAACCTAGGTTAAAATGTTCTTTATGGTCTTAATATTTTATTTAAATTCCTTCCTAACAATCCTTAGATAGGTGTTGGGTTATGAGTTTGTTACATTTCACAGTGGCTTGAACTTCCCTACAAAGTGATTTAATTGATCTTGGAAAACTTTGGCTTGAATTTTAATGCATTTTACCAGTGATCCTATAATCTGTTTGACCATTATTTTAGTGACATAATTTTGGACCAAGACAGAGCTCAAATGGAGCAACGTAAACAATGAGGATTTATATAGCCGGTCTCAACTTGCTTGAGACTGAGATGTAGTTGTATTTGAGCCTAGAAGTGTGATATATCAAGTGAGTCTGTTGATCTCAATCACCCAATATAAAAATATAAATGATACAGGTAATGGAGAGTAAAAGAAAGAGAAAGAAACTAAGTAATAAAAAGGCATAATCATTTCCAAAGGTAAAAAGATGGCAGCTTAAGTTAAAAAGGCCAATTATATTTTCCTCCTGGTCGTAAATAAAGGGAAACCTGTGTCATGTGATAAAAATAGTCAATAACTTTACAATAAGCTATAAGATGGGTACAAAGGGAAAGGAAAGAGAAGGATATAGGATTTACTGATGAGGTAAACAATAATCAAGGGAGTTTGAACACAGTTCAGCAGAAAATTACACAGTATAATTTTTCACTTTTAAGTGTTGAATCTTCTTAACTTTTAGTGAAAATCTTGACTCTACCACCCGTAAACAATAATCAAAAGAGCAGGTGGATGAGATGTACGAAGTGGAAAGTCCCATGTTCCATGTCACTAATCGACGTGGAAAAAACTGTATTATGATAAAATATAAATTTATTGATAATAAAGTTTAAAAAATATGACTAGGATCAATGAATTGGAAGAGGATGCATCATGCATGGTGGAAAAAGTAATTTAGTTTTAAAACAAAGAGTTGTCCTAATCAATCCAATATAGATGATTTTGTCTTTTTTTGCCGTCCCTTTAGGTTTGGATATAAAGGTGTAAGCAAATAACAATATTTCAACTGTTCATCTTTTATTCTATTTTCTTCCTGCAATAATGTATTACAAGGACAAAAGAAGAAGAAGATCATTGTAGGGTATTAACATTTTACACTTATAATTATAGAAAATTATTTTTGTTGTGAGACTATTGTAACTTGTATACTGTAAAAAATCCGTTATTGTTATAAAAAAAAAATATTTACTTTGTATTTATTATTTAAAATTTGATTGCATTTAATAAGTAATGAATTACGGCTTATTGAGTGCTACAATTAACTGATTTAGGTAGTCATGTCTTATTGATATTATATTGTGGCGTTACGGAATTTCTGACAAGGAGAGCGCACACCAAAGTTGTATAAGTTTGGTCAAGTAATTTTAGTTCAAATTTTATATCTAATAACTTAAAATTTAAACTTGTTAATTAATCATACCAAAATCACAATCAACAAAACACTTATCATATAAGAAGATGAAAACCACAATGCCCCACAGCCCCTACCTAAAAATAGGCATCCATATATATAAAATAAATTAAGAAAAAGACATTAATGCCTAAGTGTCACGTCCAGTAGGCTCCTCATCAGTCATCAATTTTGGATGGACGGTTCCCACTTGCTACTTGATACGACTTCTTGTTTCTTTCTAATTTTTTAACTTTTGTTTTACCAATCTAATGTTGGTTATCATAGTCGGATTTTGAATTTGAAGTTTAAGAGTTCATAGAGCACTCTCAAGTCAAGGTAAGGGAAATATTACTACATTTTTTTTTCATCTCACTTATGAGAGTTTTTTTTTTATAGTTGTAATCAAATATTTATATTTATTTAGTGGAATTTTCAGTACATATATAGGATCTAGATAAAAGTTATTTGATTGATAACGTGAATTTATAGACGATACTCTAGATTTGCCCATGAGATGGTTTCAAGATAGCGAACCCAATAATCATTGAGTTAATTACTAATTTGAAACTTATACTATTGACATATATTTGGTAGATTTCTTTGAACAATATGTATTAGATTTTATTGTATTCGTAACTAATACTATACACCATCTTAAACTACTAGAGTAGTACTCCCTCTGTCCCATTTTATGTGGCAACATTTGATCGGGCACGGATAGAGCTGTCAATATGGGCTAGCCCACCCCATCCGGGCTAATTCATACAAACTTTGACATTTTACGGGTCAGGCCGGGCTAGCCCATTTTTGGTGTGGGCCAGAAAATGGTCGGCCCAGCCCACAAGTACGTGGGCTACAGGCTTGCCGGGCCAGCCCACTTTTTTTTATAATTATTAAAATAAATTATAAATTGTAATTTAAAAATATTATTATAAAATATCGACAAAACAATATTATATGGTGTTAATGTTACTACTTGTTAATCAAATCTACAAATAAAATTATCTTTATAATATTTATTATGTTTTTTTCAAATGAAAGTATAAATATCTAAATAGAAATATTAACCTAATTGTTTTGTCACATTAAAATACAAAAAATGTGACAATATTTCAATCATAAAAAAGTTATAAATAAATTTCTTGAAAAAATCATGAAACTTATGGCGTATCTAACACATCATGAAATCTATGGCGTATCCAACACTTCATGATCATCTTCATCAAGCATATCTGAATCAACTTGTGGCAATGTTGTCTTAACATCTTCATTTTCATCTGCAATTTATATGT